>JANHFK010010772.1:156080-177738 GCA_036250565.1 Sibynophis collaris | reverse complement strand
ATCACCTCCAAGGTGTGGCTTTACTCCCAAGTTGACCCTGCTTTCTTAATTGTTCTTGTCTTCTGTCAGCTCTGCGCATGTGCACACTGGGAACAGTCTCCAGCTGTTCCTCTGCCTCACTGCTGTCTAGCTCCTTGTCGGCCTCCGACGCAGAGCCCTCATCCAACCTTTCCTCAGCCCCCAGGACTGGCCCATGTTCCTCCCCAACCTCCTCACTGCTGGCCACCAGCGGGCCACAACAGTCAGAATTTTTTTGGTCTGAAACGTTTTGCTGCATATCCAAGTAGCTTCTCCAGTCTGAGAAGCTGGACAGATAGTCGCTCAGACTGAAGAAACTATTTGGATAAGCAATGAAACATTTCAAACCCAAAAGAAAAGAAGTCCAGCTGCCATGACTCAACTTGCAGACACCTGAACCTGGATAGCTGAGAATCTTCATGGATTTAATGTCAGAAATGTTTGTAAGTTTGGGTCTTTTCTCGTGGCTCAGTTTAAGAACTATGCCTTCACTATTCAGAGGGCTAGAAAACTATATTGCATAAATTATGCTACCGTCACTATCCTTTGTTCTGGCTTCCTGAAATACGGGAGCATCCATACCTGACATTGGGCTATGCAGGGTGTGTAAAGCAAAACCACTGCTGTGGTAGACGGCAGGACCAAAAGGTACAGGGTGGAGAGAGTGCAAGAATGTGATGGTAGGTGGAAATAACTTTGGGAGATAGGAAGAAGACTGTTGCCTAGACAACAGCCATATAAGTAGCAGCAGAGTTACAGAAACAATGTGGATGTGGTATATGCCCCAACAGGGACCTTCCCTAGTTTCTTGGACTGTAAAGGTGAGAGATGAGGAGAGATGTATTTTCAGACTTGCAAGATTTTGTTAATGTAACCTTACAGTAAAGTTAGAACTAGTATTTCTGGGTGTGTTTTTTGTCAGGATTAATTTACAAGACTGGTGTATGTAAAGCAGAGGACTTTCTCCCATTTTATCAAATAAGTCACTCAGACCCAACAATCAGCTATTAGACAGATTCGTTTTCAATGCAGTTTTAGCACTTTTTCTTTTGCAGATCCCACCAGCACCAAGTTCTATAGACTCCAGCAGATACAGGTGAAGAGACCAATTTGAAAAAGCCAGATTTTTCAGTATTCCAAAACAGAGGAGGATAGCTAGATTCAGAGGGCAAACAAATTCCCAGCAACCTGAAGTGATGAGGAGGTGCTGGGCTGATCTCACCACCTCACATGACTAACTACCAACAGCAAAAAATGCTGACGTTTGAGTAAAGCTCTACCATGGAAACATAAGAACAAGTAAGGACAATTGAAGGCCACCTCAAATAGAAAAGATGGAGGCAATGTCAAGGAACAAGGCAAAAAAAAGAGGGGGGGAGTATGCCTTGCATAAAGGTGCAAATGGGGAAAAGTCCACATTTTTTTTCTTTTCCAACTTTCATATGAAGTTGAGTGTTTGAATAATCCTTCTTACCCTATTCAGTAGTCATCTCTTAGTTTCTAACGTTTGTATGACTGAACCACTGAGAATTTGACTACCAATTGTGAAGACTGGGAAGCCAACTTACCTCTGTGGAAAGGAATCCCACGATAGTCTGTCCTCGGTGAAATGGCAAAGGGGCCATTTTATTTATTGATTCATCACATTTATTTGCAGCCCATCTTATGGTCCAAGGTGATTTTCAAATTTCCCAGCCCACAGAGAAAGGTGACAGGCTGTAATTGCCTTCTTCCACCTGCCCACTCCACTTCCAGAACAGGAAAACTGTTGAAAAAATCCACAAGGCCTGACTGGGTTCAGTGCCCTCATAGGCAGCGCAGAGAAAGTTGTTCAGTTCACCTCTTTCTCACTACAGGTAGTCCTCGACTTACAACAATTATTGTAGTGACCATCCAAAGTTACAACGGCACTGAAAAAACTGACTGATGACTGCTTTTCACATTTACGCCATTGCAGCAGAATTTTGTCACATGAACAACATTCAGACTGACTGATGTTTATGATAATTGCAGTGTGCCAGAGTGAGGTGATCAGCTTTTGCGACTTTCTGACAAGTCAATGGGGAAGCCACCGCTATGTTACTAACTTAATAACTGCAATGATTCATTTAACAGCTGTGGCAAGAAAGGTCATAAAATGGCACCAAACTCACTTAACAACCACTTCACTGAGCAACAGAAATTTTGGGCTCAATTGTGGTTGCAGGTTGCGAACTACTTGGACCTTCTCCCCACGTGGCCACTGTCCACCATGAAGACAATAAACCCAGAGGTAGAGAGTTGCTGCTCTGTAAATGTGGATAGCTGTACAAATTTGGTCATGTTTGACCAAATCTGTCACTTGTCACAGAAGCCCAGGACCTTGCCAGTCCTATCTGGGTTGCAATTCTAAGCTGGCTCATTCTTGGATGGAAAACTCGAGGTCTATCAGGGCTATAGGATGGTTCAGGAAAATATCCTGGAAAAAGCCAATGGCAGACCACTTCTAAATTTTTGCAAAGAAAACTGCATGCTTGTGTCCATGAAATCACCAGAAACTGAATTTGATTTGAGGTGCCATTAACATTTTTAATGTTATTTCCTTTTAAATTGGCAAAAAAAAATCACTTCCATCCCAATTATCTTCAGAAACAATTTCTACATGAATTATGCATGGGTAAGGCGATATCAGTTCTCATAAAAATAAAAATAAAATATGTTCATTTTCAAAACTGGCAGAGGAGCAAATACCCAACCAGTATATTTGAGAAAGAAATTACATCAGTTGGGTAATTACTTAAATAATAATAATAAACTCCTATGGAAATTCCAGGTCAACCATTTAAACTTGGGGTCAGTTGAATCAGACAGCAGCTGAAGTTTTAGAAGAGGGGCTTGTATGAGGCAAAGCTTTATGTCTGCTTCTCACTTTCTTGTCTCTTTTTCCGCGATTGGAACAGAAAATGGCTTCAGGCAAGATTCCATTACTACAAAGGCAGTGGTAACAATTGGTATTTTTATATGCCAAGGCCTTTTAACAATAAAATTAGTTCTGTCATTTGAACAAAGAAATCGTGGTTAATTATTTATATGAATTTTAATTGAATCAAATTTGTATGAACAAATTGTATTTGAATAAACATTCAGAAGAAAAGGCATTTTAGGCTGTAGTCTTATACCTTGGAAGCAAATTTCACTGAATTCGGTGGGACAGTACTTTTGAGTAGGCAAGTATAGGACTGCACAAACATTAGATAATGCATGCATATTTCACAGAATTCTCTCAGAAGTTGCATTTCCTGTGTGTTAAAGTAATAGATCTTATCTAAGGAGGGGTCTATCTCCCATGGATTGCTTTTATAAAAATCCCAATATTTTAAAAGATGCAGTCCAGTAAAATATTCAGTTTTTAATAGGTCAAAAATTATTCAACGTTTTGATGAATGTCTTCCCTCCTGGTTTTCTCCAGATGTATTGGACCACAACTACCATCATGGCTTGTTTTTCTGGTATGACAGATGTTGTAGCCAGGTACATTTCTAAGGTGCTAAGCTGATCAACCCTATCATGATTATTTCTGAACTGCCGATCAGGAAACAGCAATCTTGTATAATTTCCCATTCCAAAAATATGGTCACAACATTGGAAACACTGAGACATATAAACATGCAGGTTTTTATACACTATCATTATCAGTGACAAACGGGCTCAGGATAGGGCTCTTCAGCATGAAGATCATAACGAAAGAATGAACTTGTTCCTCACTGTATATTTTTTTTAAAAAAACAAAACAATTTATACTGTAATTCTTGCTAATTTTATGAGTGCATTTCCTTTGTTATACTTTTCCCAAAGACCAAATAACCAAAATGAGCAGGTAATAGCCAGGTGGGGAAAGGCACATACGCACACCGTTCATATCTCACTCACACACACATGCTCCCTTGCTCATATAGAAAGCCTGTCCTTGAGTAGCAATTAGATTCTGCCACCACCACCACCCTACGTCTCCCCAGAGGACACCAAAAGCTTTGTGTAGGCTCCAGTACAAGTTTCTGGCAGGTCATAGAAGGCAGGAAAGGCAGACTTTACCCTTCTTAAGTAATTCTCCCATTTCAATTCTGCCGTAATGAGGAATGCACTAAATATTTTAGTTGGTTTAGCAGCTGTTCCTTTTCCATAGGGAGTGCTGACTGCATTTGGATCACTAACACAGAATCCTTAGGATTTGTTCAATGCTAACCCTCCATCTGTGGAACAGATTCCTGCTTCCCTTTGATGCCTTCTGCGTGTTTCTCAAATAAGGGCTGCATGGAGAAAAAGAGCCTGTCCAGAGGGATTCTTTTTTTAAAAAAAAATAAAAATTCAACATGTTAATGACACCAACCACCTGCATCTAATCCTCTAGCAATGGTCCAGCTAAGTCCAGCTCTAGCCATTCTTTTGTTGAGTTCTAAGGCAGGTAAGGGGACTAGGATCTGCTTTACATTTTCAGTATTAATTCTGACAACACTCAAACTAATCACTTAATTTGAAAGCTAAGCATGTTTAGATTAGGAAAAAGAAGTTGAATAGTAAAGACTACCCGTGTTTCTCTGAAAATAAGACCCGGTCTTATTTTCTTTTGGGCCCCAAAATAAGCACTGTTATTTTTGGGTGGTGTCTTTATTTTTTTCCATGTACTGGAGGCCCACTTCTTCTGCTTGCTCACGGCAGGGCAGGAGGCAGTGCAGTATGCCACTGCCATCGCAAGGCATGTGGAGTTGCCCTATGTGCCCCACACTGGCTTACCTCAGGGCCCCCCAAGCCAGGTCACCCCTGACCCACCTGCCTCACCTCGTGGCAACGGCACCATCACACTGCTCAGCTTCTTGCTCAGTTGCGGCTGTGAGCAAGCAGAAGTAGGCTGGCTGCCATGTGGGCTCCTGCGGCATGGATGGCCTGGCTGCAGGGGCTCTGAAGTAAGCCAGCACATGATGGAATGGGTGGGTGAGCAGCTGCACAGGCTCTTAAGTAGGGTTTATTTGGGGGTAGGGCTTATATTAGGTGCACATGCTAGGGCGTATTTTGAGTATAGGTCTTATTTTCAGGGAAACAGGTAGTGTCGAGAATGGTTTAAACAATAAAGTGCTGAAAGTGAGGGAAGGGACCTACTGCTAATTCCAGTAGTTATTTTTGATTTGGGGTGGCAGTATTGGCCATTACCATCTCCTTTAACTTTGCCATTTGATTCAGGAGTTCCAGCTGTCCCATTAAGCTACCTTCCCTAAATATATGATGATTCTAGCAGGCAGGCAGACATGATTTCTTTAGATTGAAACTCCTGAGTTCTATTTTTGTTACACTGAGTTTACCAGTCATAGGTGTCTAGTACAAGCTAAGATGGTATCACATGTGTCTTGACATTGTCTTAAAAAATGCAATTTATGTAATGGGCATCAAACAGATGCCCGCCCCTCCTACCTGTGGATTCTCAGGCAACAGGCCGCAATTGACTACAAATGAAAAGGGCAAGTGTTTAAAAGCTATACAGATCATAGGATTGCCATCACTTCTGCACTCTGTCACTTAAATCAGATTGTCAACTTGTTTTATTATCATTCTTCCCACTGCCTTGACTCTAAAAATGCTACCTCCTTCTCCCTTACCATAACATTAAATAGTATCCACAGCTGTCCTGAACAGAGTTCAACAGTCTCAAGATTCATTGATCCTGGCTTGGTGACTTTCACCCTCCAGGAACCATTGATTTTATTGAATTCTTTATTTGAAGAAAACACAGAGATAAAGCATTGTTGTTCCCATTTAGCAAATCTCAATTTCTTTCTTTCTTTCTTTCTTTCTTTCTTTCTACTTTTTTGGCACAAAGAAATGTCGTAAGTGTTACAAAACAAACTGTGGATCTGCAACCAACCTGATAGTATGACTCAGATATATCCAAACAAGATTAAACAAGGAGACTATTCCACCATCAGCTAACAGTAAAACCTGCTCATAAGAGTTGGGAGGGAGGTAACAACACTATTCATAAATTAGACATATATATATTTATATTTATAATTATATATATATATATAATTACCTCTTACATTGTAAAAGTAAAAAGTGCAAAAGTATAAGCCTTCAGATTCCCACAATGTGGAAAGCTGAGGGTTACTTTTTTCCCCTTTTATATATTGTTAAGTGTATGTGATTTGTAAACATTGCTACCTGTCCAGTTTGTTTATTTTAGTTTTTGCTCTTAAGAGACCCAATAGTCATCCATCTATACAATGGTTTGAGAAGGGGAACTTTCCTTTTGAGAATCCCATTCAACAATTAGTGCAAATTTTTTAGAGAGTAGGCGGGAAGAGGGAAAGTAAGGCAACAGTTACAAATGGCTCATCTCAAACTTACAATAGGAGCCCTAAGATCTGCATTACCAAAAGGGCAAGAAATCCCTTTCTTCCACCAGACTTATGGAGAGATTCTTTAGTTCCTTCTCAGAGGATACCAGTCTGTAACCCAGTTGTATTAATACCTGCTGGCATGCATTCTGTGTGAACGCTACAATTTCATAGGAGAGACGGAACCGCCACTTCTCCGCTGTTGCTGCTGAATTTCGGACAGTCCCATATTTGTGCTTGGCTGCAGACCTGTCTCCTCTTGTATTATTCTGTATCCATCGTTCCACATTGCTATCCATTGGAATACCAAGGAATTCATATATTTCCTCAGTCTTTTTTAGAGGATTCCTAGCTAGGTCTTCATATCGCACCAACATGTATTTGCCTTTCAGCCATGATGGTCTGTTTAAGCCAGTGGATACAGAGTTCAAAAAGTCCTCACAAACAGTGGTGAGTTGTGTCACATCCAAGTTGTAGGGTTTCCTACCTGTGCCATCCCAGATTCGCCAAAGTCTGTAAGTATCTCTAAATGTTTCGCTCCTGGAAGCAAGGATTCCTCTGGGGTCTCTCACTAATTGTATAATTTTCAGGTTGAGTCTTGGATCATCCACCAAAGCCCGAAGGTCATTGACCTCTGGCACTCTCACTGTTTTGATAGCAACGTGCCCATGGTCTTTACATGATTCGGTAGCTAGAGTCAAGTTCAAAGTGCCACATTTTTTTACGCAGTCTCCTTCTTCCAGAGTGGTATCAATCGGTGCCAGTGTCTCACAAACTGGTGCAGAGCACAGAGCTTTGCTGGCCCCTCTCCTGAAGAGTCTGTCTGTGGTGTGGTTCACTGGCTGGGGTTTGATGTAATTTTCCAAAAAGTAAAGATCGCAGTCATAAAGACTCCTCAGTAAATCTCTGCCAGCTCCCAACATGATCCGTCGGTCCATGGAGCCCTTCATCTGTGTTAACTTTGGAATCAAGGTGTACTGGACATGGTAAAGGGGCTCGAATAAATAGAAAACATCAAAGTGCTGATTAAAGAGCTGACCAACAAAAGAAGAACCACTTCTGGTGGTGGCCAAGATCAGGACATGAGTCTTCTTAGAAAGGTTGTAAGAAAAGGTTGGGCTTTCATCACACAGTCTGTCAGCAGATTCAGCCTCCTGATTCAGGCTACAATTCATGGGATTGGGTACAGGACAACTTTGGAAGGACTTGGTTGTGAAAGTGCGGATGGCTGTGTACTGGATAGCAATGGAGGCCAAAGCAAGTAAGAGGACAGCCTTCCAAGAACATTGCATGGCTGGTCACCTTCATGGAGATTCGTCACAGTTCACTTTAGTATCTGCAACACAAGAGAGTCAATCTGATTGGATGTGAATATTTATACACCCCTAGAAATCACACACAGTCTGCACAATAGCCTCTTTTCGGGAATCTCAAGAAGTCATTACAAAAGGTATGTGTGTCTGTTTGTGTGTAAACATTGTGTTCTGTAATCTCAAGACTTTATAAGTACAACGGTTTATGTACACATCTACATTTTCAGCCCCTGCTGAGAAGGGGGAAAAAAAAAACGCCTAAGGACTTCCCTTTCTCTCCTAGTAAAAATAAGTGAAAATTGTACATTTTCATTGCCAATGAAAGGCAGTCCCCTGCAGTCTGATCAGCTGTGGCATCCTGTATTAATAGCTGAGGAGTGTAGGCAATGTATGACCCCAGGTTTGTTAATGCTGGGAATAATGTATATAATTCAGGCACAAATTGAAAATATGAACTTCAATTACAAAAGGTAAAATTCAAAAGAATCACATTTTCTCCCTCCTTTTTTTCTTTTTTTTAAAGCAATACCTGGGCTGGTTAATGGAAGGGGGAAATGGCTTTTGCAAGCAATGCAGAGCCTGCCTTGACAGAGGATGCAGAGGCTGGAGTGCCAAATTCAAATCTTTACCTATAAAGCATACTGAGAAGTGTAATTTACCATCCCACAGCCTAATCGCCTGCAGAAGAATGACAGTAAATTAGCCTTTCCTTTCCCTTATACACAATCCTGATTTCATCTGTTTCATGGATTAAGCACACACCCACATAAGGCGGAAAACAACCATGGGTATGCAAAGTGTGATTACTGAAAAATTAACTCTGTCATCTCATCTGCTTCCTATCCTTTTACAGGTTGTTTCATCCAGTTCCTCATTTCACTAGGGTTATGTTCTCACTGGTATTCTGCTTATTTACTTGCACTTTGTTCTTATTAAACAAACTGACTATATAAACCAATCAAGTAGGGGCAGGGGAGACAGAGACTCTTCTGCACACTTATTGATTAACTGATTGCCAAAGGCAACTGTTTTCCACATATGATTCAGAAAATTATTGAAGAGGAAAAAGTAATTGAGTAAAATCAATCCAATAGTGTATTTTTTATTTTCTAAATTATCAACATAAAAATACCAAAGGACAAAATGTCAGCCTTGTGGTGCCTAATTATGAAGACATCTCTTGCAAAGTGTTCAACCCCCACCCACCCCAAAAAAACAATTTCTTCCTGTGTAATGCGAATGGTTGGACAAACATTTTTATGAGTCAAATGCTGATCTTCACAGCAACGATCTGTAAAATTAAGATGTTGCTACTGGGAAGAGTTCAACAGCATTGTTCAGAAGATTTAGGTCTATGGATACTTTTATTAGTGGAGGACGAAATTGTATATATTTTTTTTCTCAATTCCCCTTTCCCCCTCAAGAATATTCCTAAAAATTAAATTTCAGAAGATTCAAAATAGTTTGGAAGAATATATAGCAGGAATCAAAGAGTAACACCTGTTTTCTTCCTTCATTTGCTTAGAGGCATTATCTGACTCTAAGAGTTATCTTATCCAGAGCTGTACCACTCCTTTATTCTCAATATTGAAAGTTTAGTTCACAGGATGAACCCTTGCTGTGATCCAACATCTCCAGATGGAATAGATCTGTATGTGGACCTATTTCCATTTCACAGGAAAGAACTTGAAACTGTTGTTTGTAGTTTAGGATTTGAAGCAAAGATGAATAGATCACAATCCTTTTTTGAGATTCTGCTAATGGAAGGGCTGACAGCCTCTGGAAATATGCCTAACAGATTTCTTGAAATATTGCAGATTTCTTGCAATAAAAACCATTTTGGATAATACAACTGCTATCTCTGGACATATCCACACAATTATTAAGATGCTTTTGTCCCTGCACTTCTGGCAATTTACATTTAATCCAGTTTATGACAAATATGACCAGACTGAGGCATTTGTCAACAGTTTGCAAAGTATTTCATCCAGACTGAAGGCCACAAAATCTGTTCCAGGGGGTGGGGGGACTTCCAATTGCTTTCCTTCCTGTGGAAAAAGCTTAATGAAAATATATACTGATATATTCTCTCTGTGTGTGTGTGTGTATGTGTGTGTATACTATATACAAATATATACTATACACACACACGTGTGTGTGTGTGTGTGTGTGTGTGTGTGTGTGTGTGTGTGTGTTGTAAATGTATCTATATAGACTAAACTTAAATATGTATATTCAAAGTATGTTTGGATAGCAACATTTTTTTAAAAAAAATAAAAAAAATATTCTGAATTGTTTTTCACTGTAGTCACTACAAGATCTTCCCTTTCTTATCAATGTCCATAAAAATAAGCACTCTGTAGTGATTCAAAAATGAAAAGAATTATTTTAATTACTTTAGTTAAGCTAGCTAGTTTTCTCTAACTTATTAGCTAGCTAAAGAAAACAGTAACTTGGGTGCATTATTTCTTGTCAAAACAATTGTTGAATCACAAATCTCTTACATACCAGAAAAGGCTGTTAGCCACTGCATTATTTTAATATATTTAAAATTGATGGGGTCTTAGAAATTCCTAAAGATTATGGCAACTATCATCTCCCTTGAGGGATGATTCCTTCCTCTATGAAGTCACCAAGGAAGCACTAGACTTAGCCTTGAAAAAAGGAAAGTGCTCCAGCCAAATTGCACAAGAGCATGTAGGCAATACAACAAGAATATAGATAGTTTGACAAGTTATGTCTGGAATTGGGACAGGGTTTTTTCCAGTTGTGAATCATTATGATTCTAAGTCAAGGCACCCACATGACCAGATCTGATTTTACTACATTTTTGTGGTAGTCATTAAGTGAATCCACAGTTAAGCGAATCCCATGGTCAGAAATGCAAAATGCAGAAATGCACTGGGGGTTGAATTTTTTTAATGGGCTTTTTTTATTTCCTGGAAGCTAGCAAGAAACCTGGAAAATCTCAGTCATGTGACCCTGTGATGCTGCTGCTGTGAGCAGTTGCCCAATGAAATGAGAAGGAACGGTGCAACATTTTACAACAGCCAGAAGTGCTTTACACGCCATAAAGCACTCATTCTTGGTCCTTGTTATTGGTCCTTGTTATTTTAAAAGGTCATTAAACAACCAGTCATAAGCTAAGGACTGTACTTTGAAACTGCAGCCAGAAAATGCACTGGGGGTTGAATTAACAATGGGAAGGAGATGATTAGAGGATAAAATTATCTATTTCTATTGTCAAAAAAAATAGTCACTGTACCATTGTAATGATGAGTCAACTAAGTAATGCAGATAAGCTCTCTGTCTATTGAACTAACCTTCAAGTATTATACCCCCCCAAAATAATAATCATTGAAATGTATGATTTGCAAATGTAAAAAAAAAAGGAGGGGGGCTAGTAAAATGTGACTCAGAGAAAGGAGAAACGCGTTATTTGATTCATGCAAGCACAGACCTTGCATTCTAACAAATGGGGAACACAGTTAAGAAGGTAGTAAAGATCTAATGCTTCTCGTGATGGAATACAGGAGGATGCTATAAAATAGGACACAGACCGCTAGAATCTGCTTTCAAAATGAAACTTGGTTATTATTTGAAAAACTTTCATCAGTGAAAGCATTCTTCCCACCAGGTGCAAAACCAAATACCTCCTGACTCAATCCCCATCTTGGCCCTTGGGGGAAGAGTCAGAGCTTCATGACCTTTCAAAAGGTAAAAAAGCATATCTCAGATGGCAACAATTAAGGGAGGAGACCCTTATTATTTACTAGAATCTCAGGTCTGCGTAAGTCAGCCTTTCTACAGTCTACTGTATCCTAACAACCTTACAAAGTGGATCGGGCTGAGAGATAATGGCCTGTTTCACATGACACTAAATAAAATTGTGAGTTATTATGTGCACTATCCTTGAAAATTACCCTCCAACGGTTCATTTAACTGTTTAAAAAATGTAGATTACCCAATCAAACTATAAATCCTGGTTTCCAGAAGCCCAGTGCAACTTTTTTCAGATTTTGGTGAGGCAACTCACAAAGCTTGCTTAATGAATCACACCCAACAGGTAGAAAAAATGCGCAGATTGACAGAACTTTTGGGCTGAGCCTGTTATGTGAAAATACAAGCAACTGGCTTAGCGCCAACCAATGAGGTTCACGGTTGAACCAGACCTAAAACCCAGATCTCCCCAATCCTAGTCCAGTACATTAACCCTTATATCCACATAAGCAGTTGTTTAAAGTCAAAGAAGGAGGTCTAAGGCCAATATTTAAAAGGGGCAGTTTATTCCCCTTTTAAATATTGAGCTTACACATTCCACTCCCCAATATTTTGTACTTCGAGGGAAATGAAAGTAACAATACCTTCAATCTGCTCTTCATTCTGGCAGACTAATCAATATGTTCGTGTAGTTTTCTTGGCAACCATGTAGAAAATGTTTACCACTGCCTTATCCTAAAATTTCCTGCCCCACTTCTCACTCTACCCACAGACATTTGCAGGCTCTGGTTACTTTTACCAGACTGAATGGTTTGACTATCCCCTGTCCCTATTAATGCCAATGTCTATGGGGCTACATTTCTGCCTACAAATACCTACAGAATTTGTGGATGGCTTCCCATATAAGTACAAATATTGACAGATCCTTTTTAGCTTTTCAAGAAAACCAAGGTTGTCTAAGTGCTGCACCCAGGAGGGCAAAAAGAAATAGCAGGTTATTCAAGTATACTATTGCTCAGATTGAATCAGAAGTTTTGTCTCAAATATTCAGATTTTTGTCATCCTAACCAAAGAGAATTACAATCACCCTCACATCAAGTTTGTGGGATTAATCAACAATTCCAGCAGCACGAGACCATCCAGAATGTGCTTCCCGGGCATGTAAGAACAAGGAGTTAATCATGCAATACTTAACTGTTTCAATGGGTAACATGTTGTGCAGCTGTTGCAGGATAATAGCATGTCCTGCTGTCCTCTGCATCACTATTCTGAGCTTCCTGGCTACAGAGGAAGATTTCTACGGGAAACAGAAATATTATATTAATGTTCTCTGCAGCAAATACATATTCTTTAAACAGCACAGAATATCGGGGTGTGTGTGAAATTGAGTGGTCAAGATTTCTTGTCCTCATAAATGTGCAATGGATATTTCCACAGATTTTGTCTCACAGCACAAATGAATAATATCAGTATTTCCTTGACTAGCTACCTGCTGTGGAACTCTGCATCCAAGAGTTTCCTAATCCTACCACCTGATGTATTTGGTGCTCAATGTTTGAAGCTATGTACCAAGCCTCCCTGAGGTCATTGCTTGAATCAGTATATTCTGATCTTTACTCCCTTTTGCATACTTAAGATCATGTCAATTATATTTAACTAACTGATCACTTATCCACAGGGAGAGGAACTTATACTTAACTAATGTTGTTGATATTCAATTGCAATTTAGATGGCATGGTTAATGACTAAAGATGCTGGGATTTGCAATACAGCAACATTTAGATAATCACAGCATTCCATGGCTTTAAGAGCTCAATTTATTATTACTCCCTGATGAGCATAACTACATCTGACCACCTTGATTTTGATCTCTTCATGAAACTACATTGGCCTAATTTCCAGGTGAACCTATTGCAAGTCAAATCAATGCAGCTTCCTCTGCAAACATTTATATTTAGATATCTCTGTGAGTTGGATGCCATGTATCCACAAGCCTGACAGGTAAACTTCATGTTCAACGATCATATTTTCTTGCAGTGAAAATTCATAACCTGAGTATATCTTGGTTGTGTCTGGAAACCAACTTTGATATAGCATTCCTTCTGATCTTCTTTCAGTTGGTTGGAGGTGGGTGGCATACAAATTGAATAAAAATAAATAAGACTGTTAATTTTTAGTTTTTTAGTCCTACATGGATCTTATCAAATGTACATCTTGGGCTATATTCCATCCAGCCAAAGATAATACTTTGCCTTCATTTAATATCTGTTGAATTATCTATGAAACTCTTTATATCCACATTCACCTTTATTATATACTTGTGCTTCAGTATTTCCTCTTTATTGCACAATATTACCAATTCCCTTAATGGAAAACAGAATTTTCAAGTATCCTCTTTGGTCAACCGTTCTATTAATCAGACAGATGATTCATTTTTCCATGTTTTTAAGCCTAATCATCTCTATTATTATGCTTACATTTATGCGAACACTGCCAAGCTCTGATCATCTGCAATAGAAAAGAAGGGGTGAAACACAACTATTCTCTTCTCAGTTCATGTTCTTAGGACAAAGGCTGGTGGAATAGACTATCATTGGGTGTATAAACACAGTCAGGATTCATCTGTTTTAATCTGATGGCCATGACTGTCTTCCCATTGTCCCTTATTGCTATGTCTTTTGATTTTTAACTGCTGGAAATGAGGGAGTGAAAAGATCATCCTGCGTGCAGTGTAAGATCTTTGCATATATTTTGCTAGGTTGTTAATCAGCATTTGTTTAGTAAAGTGAACTTTATTGTTTATTTCTGTTGGTGAGGGTCTTTTTAAGTTAAGTACCAGTACTTGAACGAGGAGTAATTCCTGACTGTGAGAGCTATGTGTCAACTCTGAAGTGAACCTGACTGAAGCTATCTTTCCCTGCCTCATACTTGTCACAAACTTTGAAAGGGGGAAGCGAGGGGGGAAGTTGATAGACCGGCTACAAGTCAAAACAAAAGGTTTTCTTGTAGGAACCAAGGTCATCCCAACAGGTGTCAAGTTAAGAAGGAGATAAATGTCCAAGCAGCCTCCCAGCTACTTTCATTGGACAATATGACTAGTGACATCTGGGGAGGGAAATATCTGCTCTTTTCATTAGGGGGGAGCAGGAACTTTTAGAGTTGGTTTTCACTAGCTGTGCCGATATGATGATGGATGCGTTACTCAGAACCCTGAGACTATGAAGCATTGGAACAACCTGTCTTCTGGAGTTATGGATCACTGGAGGTTTTCAAGCAAAGATTGGATCATCATTTGTTGGAAATGGCACGAGGATTCTTGAACTTGGCAGGGGGTTGGACTAGATAATCTCCAATGTATATTCTTCATGATTCTATAAATCAACACAGCAGTCATAAATATTTCCTACACTGGAGGTTGTGGCCAAAATCATACTTGTAAGTAAGTAAAGTAAGAAAATCTATTTAAATTAATTCCTACAACAAGTTCCTTCTACCTCAGACCAGGGTGATATCAACAGGAATACAGAGCATTTTGATAATAGTCTCATTCAATACCTTTGGACTGCACATGCAAATGAAAGACAGAAGCCAAAAACAGATGTTGCTGCATTTTGGCTATGGGATTTGGCTTAACAGACTGTGCTGGCACTTTCACTCTGTCCCAGAATGAGCCATATAAACTGCACTCAGGGAGAAGTATCGTATTGGCACAAGGAAAATACTATATAAGCCCAGAATCTCTTCTAGCTGATATAAACACCTATCATATTTTAGGGCTGCCCTTTAAAGTTCCAGGGTAGACTATATTGAAGAAAGTACATAACTGGACATAACAACATGAGGCAACCTGACATTCCTCATCATCATAATTTTATCCTATTATTTTTCCAAAATAATATATTAGAGTAACCTTTTCGATATACCCCATATTTAGCAATATATGCAAGATAGGTAAAGCTAACAGTGAAATGACTGACTTCACAGTCAGACAGTTCATGACATCACACTGATGGGTCTTTCCATCAGAAATTAAATCTGGCCAGGATATGAAACAGTATCAGAGATTTCATCAGGACTCTCTGCCTTGTATTCTCTCAGGATCAAAATATACATGAGTGAAAACAAATCCAAAGCTGCTACTTGCTGTTTATTTACACTTGGGGAAGGAAAGCAATAGACTACAGTTAAAATCCAGAAAGGGATTTGTTTACTTTTTTCTTCTTGCATATAATGAATTTGGGTTTCCCTTTGCTCTTTTTAGATTAGTAAAACAACTTTCATATTTCCCACTTTACACATAAACACAATCATACGATTTCTCTGCATCACAAGGAATTTAAACTTCCTCCTTTCTCCTGACAAAATTCTTCCTCACACCAAAATTAACAAAGTGAGAAATTCCAGCAGCAGGCCACAATGTGAAACCCTGGGACCGCAGGATTGTTTTTTTTTAAATTTCTGAAAAGAGACACAATAAAATACATGTTTGCAAACTCAGATACCGTACACATATCCAGGCCTGGTATTTGGAATTAGATAGAGTATATTCCCACTCAGTTAATGAGTGATAGCCACAGATTATCAATTACATAAACACATGAAATGGTGTTTTTAATAAGTGGTATGGAATGAGACACATTACTTTTAAAACAGAGGATATTCTGTTTTTGCAGTTACAAGGAGAAAAGGCTGTTTATGTAGCAGCAGGTAAAGCTTAGAGAGATGGGATGTTCAGTTTTAGAGACTGAGCATAAAATGCCGAAAACAAATGCATTGTAAATCCCAGATTAATTTACCCAAATATTTTTTTAATCTGCCCCTATTGCAAACAAGAATCTGAGGTTATTCTGCTTGACCAGTAATTTTTTCTCCCCATTTATTGTGAAGAAGTTTTCCTCCATCTACCCTTAAAAGGCACATGCACAACCTTTCATCTTTAATAGTTGCTCTGAGCATTGCTTAAACACCCAAAACAGTTTGCTTCATTGGTGTATTGACGCACACACAAATCTCATGTCTCCTTATTGCCCATTAAAGCTCAATGGGAGAACAAGAGCAGCAGCTGGCAGGCAACAAAATGAAGAGATTTCTGCAGCCAACAACGTAACTACACATACAAAGCAGTTTCAGGAATACGGTAGCTACAAATATGTTAGTGTTCAACTATTCCATCTCAAAGCTTCTTGTGGCTTTAGCATATTAAAATGCGTAACTTAGGAAAGGCCAAAGGTCTTGGTGATTTCTCCCAAGAGGAGACTGTGTTGTAGACCGATTACTTGCCTAGAGAGGAATCAAGAAGTGAGGGGGGAAAGGCTAGGTCATCTCCATGTCAGATATAGAAGGCAAAGCAGGACTGCTTTGAATGGGCCCAGAGGCTTATTCAAAACAGCAATGTTTTCATTTTTCAGGAATGATCATGAATGTTTTAACGCCAAAAAATGCATTAAAATTAAACTTTTCTTTCCTTGTGGAATCTGTGCATAAGATACTACAAGTAAAAAAACAGATGTTGCCACGAAGTACAGGTAGTGTTTGGCTTACAACTGATCTCTTAGTGACTGCACGAAATTATAAAATTCCTTCACAGGGCTACTTACGACCTGGATAAAATTCCTTCACAGGGCTACTTACGACCTCCAACATCCAGTCTACAAATGCACATTCCCAGTCACATGATGACATGTTGAGCATTTGGCAACCAGACTGCATTTATACTCATTTGCAACATCCAACAGTCAGGTGAGCATGATTTACAATGTTTTTAGGTTTTTTGCCAGAAACCTGCATATGCTTCCAGTTTCCAACCAAATATGCCCATTGTGGACAATGGATTTGCTTGACAACCACTGCAAAAAAGATTGTAAAATTGGGCGTGGTCATATGGTGACCCACTTAACAAGTAGTATGACTTACAACAATAATTCTGGGTTCAATTATGGCTGCAAGTTAAGGACTATCTGTAGCATTGCAGTTTTAGCCCACCCTATCCCTATCAGGTTGGCCAATATTTTGCAAACCTGGCTAATTATAATAAACCTTATTATGGAACTATATCCCCAAATTCAATCTGTAATCCCATGATTAAGAACGGAATCATTTATATGTTGTAATCAATGTTCACGGGTCACTTTTGCAAAAAGAGGTAACCAAGAATGCTTGCCTGAAGTCACTTACATTCTAAACTTCTTTAGAGATGATATGGAAGATATGAAAATAAAAGATTTATTTTCTCTGTGAGATGAAATTCTATTTCAAAATTCTCTGTTTAAAGCAGATATTTTCAAGTCTCTAGTTCTTTAAAAAATGCCTGTTAAATGAATGGAATCCCATACAGATATACACTAATCTTTTAAAACCAAGTCTATTATTGTCCAAAGAAAAAGTTCAAGACTGTGAAATGTGAAAATGAGGGGGGAGGGGGGGAGAGAGTGTTCTGAAACCAAATGCAAGGCAAAATGAATCTATTATTCTTCACTCGGTAGTTAGATCTTCAAACTGTAAAGATGCTTGTTTATTTCTGTATGAAAAACCTCATTCTGTTCACCAATTATCAGGCCTACAGAGCTAAACTGTTTTGAGCACTTGTAAGCAAGCAAATATTGTTACTTAGCATTCTTGCAGGAAGGGAGAAAAAGCCAAACAGAGATATTTATTTTCATAATTTCTTCCCTAAGAGACATATCCATAACAGGTGTACTGTAATGTGTAATATATTGTAGTCTGTAATGTAATTTGTAATATATTAAGGTAGCCTGTAATATATAACAGAATAAGAGAGTTGGAAGACCCCTTGGAGGTCTTCTAGTCCAACCCCCTGCACATATTGAGGTACATGGCTCGAATAATCAGTGGTAGAGAATATATAAGTGTGTGTGTGTGTGTGTGTGTGTGTGTGTATGTGTGTGTGTGTGTTGTGTATGTATATGTAAGTTCAATTGGGTTACAAACTTTATTGATTTGGTTGTTGCGACAATCAGCATATTCATTGGAAAGCTTGAAATATAAGTAAATATAAATATATCTCAGAAGGCTATAAAGAGTTAGAAATACCCTCTTTAAGAACACTTCTGTCACTTCATTAGTTTTTGAACAGTCTTCATCAAACCAGTAACCAAATTCCACCAGTTCTTCCTTCACAAAATTGGAATCCCTGAAAGAGCCCCTGTATCAATCTAGGAAACTGCTAAATACATCGTAACTTTATCTATGTAACCTAGTCTTCTGCACTTAGATGTCCTTTAGATCAGGCCTGTCAAACTGGTGGCCCGTGGACCACATATGTCACATGCAGGCCATGCCCATTCTGGCTCCACAAAGGCAAAAAACATTGCGATATATCACAATCTGGCCTATGATGCATTGAATTTGACACCCGTGTTTTAGATGCATCAGATATCAATTCTAATAATCTAATAATCCCTATTCACTCTAAAGCATCTGAAAAGCACCAGACAGGTAGTGTATTTCCAGAATCATATTCAGAAAGGTCTTTTTCGTCATTATTTCTTAAGAGGTGCCAAGGATTGGACCTACATGCATGATCTGTCAATGAGCCACAGGTCCTCCCCAATTCCTGCATTTGTAACTATTTAAATTTATATTTAGTCTTTGCTATTTGGTTCATTGTGGTCTACTGCAACGTATTAAAATTCAGCAGTCCCACATCAATAAACAACTTGAACAGAAGGAACAGAATATGTAAACCCAGAAGTTTAAAATGTAGAAAGCTCTGACATATTACTTCAAGCAACAGTAAAATCCAGCCTATAAAATCCAAATGTCTTCCTAAGTAGGAAAGCCTTAATGTTGCAGCACAACATCAAAGTGAATCTGTTTGGGGAAAAAGTACCAAATCTAACTGCAGCAGCAGAGACAGCTGTCCTCTTCTGTCAACTAACATTGTCTTGGAACAGATCTGAAGGTCTCCACAGTTCATATCAGTAAGAGAGACAAGGAGGTAAATCAGATATCCACACTTTGGAGATTTAAAGATCATTCTGCATCACTGCAAAGAACCTGCAAATCAAGGCAACAAGTTTCCCCTTCTAAAGAAGGATCATGGCAACAGCTTTAAAAAATCTCTCTATATCACTGAAGCATGGGGGTGCCAAGTTTTTGTTGAAGTGAAGCACTCTTAATTTTTGACAGGATGGGACACCTTGATGCTCTCAGCAGCAGGTTCTTGTAGCTGCATTGCAAAAACACGCACAATCAGCTAGTTTCTAATTGGGAAATAAGTCATCCCCATTTTGGAGAATGAACAGGCAAAGTTCATTTGCAACAGGCAGCCGCTGAGTAAGAGGTATAAGCCATCTGCTATGTCCACCATAATCTCTCATTAACTAGCTAAAATCTCTTTCAGTTTTACAATACTAATAATATACAGATGCTAAACAAAAGAATAGCTGGGAAATTCTAGATATAATAGCCTTACTCTTGGCCATGTGGAAACTGAAGTGAGAAGAATAAAGACTGGCCAAAAATGAGTTATTTATGGACAATCTAGTTTTTTATGTGTACTCCAGCTTTTCAACAGAGCACTCTCTTTTGCCCTCTTGTGGTACTCGATTCCCCTGTCTTCTAAAATATTTGGAATTTTCCTTTGGATTGATAGTGGCAAGAATGTAATGGCAATGAAAAATGAATCCTCGTCCTCTAGAAGTCGAGACAGATGTCAAATGTGTTTTCTAAATCCTTCTTTTACCAACAAGCTTCACTGTCAGTTGACAACCCAGCTTTATTTCACACTTCTTATTTCCACTTCTCAACCCTGCATTTTCTAATATCTGTGATGTCTATAATTCTTGAAATCTTCTATTTCAATACATAAGAATATGACCATATTTGTACAAAATGATTAAGGAACCCACTTTCGTTTGAATAAATTCAGAAACTTACGGCAAAACTAGAAGATTTTATCTGATTCTATTTTTTAAGAAAAACTGTGGAGTCTAATGCTTACTATTTGCTCTGTCTGACGCCAAAGGATTCCCATGAAAAATATACATAATAGCAAATCTAATGCCGACAGAAAATTCCCCTCCGCTATCAGTGAAAATAGTGCTGTATCCCCATTGGAAATTAGGGCATTCGCATGTTTCAAATTACAATTTTATAAAACTACCGTTCTATTCTTTTCTTTTCTTTTCGGCTCACTAGCATGGATGACCCGAATTCAACAGAAAATCAGGAAAAAAGTAAGCAATTTTCTAGAAAGTAATTTTCTGTCTCTTAACAGTTTAGTGATCAAGACTCATACTAATTACTGAAATAGACAACATTCGCAACATTTCAGTCACAGCGAAACACAAGAGAGAGAGAGAAAAGGATATGACTAATTTGGTTGTTTTGTTCCTTTTTTCTGGGGGGAAGGGTGATAATATCTCACAGGGAGGAGTGGGATTATGATCAAGCATATTGAAAGAAGCCTGAATCTATTGCCTCTCCAAACTGCTCTAAAGTATCCTGCTTATAATGGTATCTGGAGGTTTTGTTGTGTGAAGCAAATAGCTTTAGGGCAGGCTGTTTTAATTAGGAAAAATTATATGAGTGGAGGGAAAAAACTCTGCCCCCTCTTACTTCCAAGACTCTATTTTTATCTTAGTTATACAAATGAATTTGTGGCTAATATACACAATTATATATATTTTTTTAAAATCCTATACAAAGCACCTTAACATGTCAGTTTTCTTCTATCACAACCTTCTCCCACTTAGTGCTTTGTGAAAGTGCTAGACTACAGCTTCCATCACTTCTATTTTTGTCATGGCAAAGGTGGGCTCTACTGTACAGTCCCCCCGCACTTTTGACAGTGTAAAAATAGGGAAGACTTACACATCTCTTCTCCCCACCCATTTATTCGTATATTCACTTCAGTATCATTTTTGTTTGCTTCACCAACTGTGCTTCTCAGAGGAAGATGCAAGCACTTCTACTTCTGAAATTGTTCAGATAAACAGCAAAAACACTTGGCTTATCTTCCACTCATGCTAGGCCAAGGATAGCCATGCTTTTGAAGACTGCTTGGCACGAGAAACTGTTTGGAAATGCCAAGGAAATTCAAACTAGTCTTGCTTAGGCTAACAATGCAACCAAATCTCTCCCAGAGACCAGTGCGGGCCCACAGAGCGGGCCTCCTGAGGGTCCTATCGGCGAAGCAATGCCAGCGAGCGACCCCTAGAGGGAGAGCCTTCTCTGTGGTGGCCCCCACCTTATGGAATGACTTACCCCCCGAGCTACGAA
>JANHFK010010770.1:0-15462 GCA_036250565.1 Sibynophis collaris | reverse complement strand
AATTGTGGTCATAAATTGAGGACTACCTGCAGCTTACTGCTACTTAGGCTAGACAAGGCTAGCCAGGATCTAACCCCCAGGGAATCTCATATAAAACTGAACAAACCATGGCTGTCTGCAATCTGTGACTCTAGTCTATTTTTCATAGGGTCTCTCAACAGATTATTTCATTCACTCAGTTATCTTCTCTGTCATGAAAGCAGGATTATTATTATTTTGTTATTTCCTCCAGTTGGCAAGGGAGGTAAGTAGGCAAAAAGACAATGTGAAAAAATGCAAAAGCTGCCCTTCGTTTGATGTTTTAGTGCATTTTATGGGATGCAATCCTAGCTCTTTTGTTTTTTCTGATGTCTTATTTTTATTAAGATAATAAATGATTTCTCTAGCTCAAGTGATTCAAATGTTCAAAAACAAAAACAAATATTGAGGATCAAGAATTCATATTTGGCTCGGAAGAAGAAATTACAATTTATTACACTTCCCAAAAGAGCTTTTTAAAGCAACACTCTTAAATATCATTTTGACACTTAGCCAATGACTGATATTTTAATTGAATGTGTGTGTGTATATACAGCTTAGATTCTCCAGCAAGTGGAAACTTCACTTATTATCAATGAACAAACTAAAAAAAAACTTTTAAAACAGATCTTTATGGGAAGTCTGTTCAGCTATAATTACTATCAAAACCCCTATTAAAGTAATTATGATTCACCAGTTGAAAACTGCCAATTTTTTTGATGGGATTGCAGTATGATTTAATTATACCCCAAAGGTTGAACAGTTGTTAGAAAGCTTCAGCACTGCAGTCTAACGGAAGATTTTCTTTAACTCTGATTTGATTAGTAGGAAGCTTACACAGTGGTACACCTTTCTCCTATAAAAATGCTTTTCTAAATGTACACTACTGAAGAGCAAATAAGAAACAAGTCTCAAAGAAAAGGAATTGAACAGTGACTCCCACCTAGTGGTAGGGGAGAAAAAAATCACCTTCTATTGACAGTTACACTAATAGTAAGCTGAAAAAGATTTTCTTTCTAAAGACCTCTCCCTGCCTTTTATTTTCTTCCTTCCAGACTGAATCTTTGTGAGGGTTTGGGAAAAGAAATATTGATTATTATCAGCTCAGCTCTATATATGCTTTTCAATTTTTGCAGCATATTTTCCAGTCTCTAGATGTGATGCGTTAAAAATTTCCTAATACCAAATCAGCTTGGTCAATTCAAACTTATTGTTTTTTAAATCCAAATTTAAGAGAGATGCCAACATTCCTCTAAGTATCCCCTTAAAGGCAATGCAATATTTTCATAATGATATATATACTTAATTATGTATAACTTTTAATCAGTGGAAGGAACTTAAGATAGATATATCAAGCTGTGGTGCTGCAGTGCTTAGAATGCAGTATTGCAGGCAAACTCTGTCCATAGCCAGAAGTTCAATCCTGACTTGACTCAGCTTCCATACTTCTGAAGTCTGCAAAATGAGGACCCAGATTGCTGGGCGCAATGTGCCGACTTTGTAAACTGCTCAGAGAGTGTTGTAAAGCACTATAGAGTGGTATATAAGTCTATGTGCTATTGCTGTTGTTGTATAGTCCCTTGCTATTCCCTGTGACATTTTACAGAAGTGAAAGTTGAACTTTAGAGAAGCATATAGGAAAAGTATTGATGCTTTTCAATTTTGGTGGTGGAGAAGAGTGACAATACTATGAATAGGCAACATAACAAACTGATAGGTTATCAAAAATCAACCCTGAGTTCTATTTGAGGCACCAATGACAGGCTCAAATATCTTACTTTGGACACATGATGTGAATACTCTTTGGAAAAGGCTCTCATGCTGGAAAGATAGAAGGAAAGAGAAGAAGAGGGCAACCTATAGCAAAGTAGATGGATTCTATTACAGTACAATGAGTGCACCATTGGGAGACTTGAAAGAACATGTTAGGGATACATCATTGGGGGAGGGGGAATATATGTGGTTGCTAGGAATTGAAAACAATTTGAAACCATCCATCAATCAATAGGAACTAAGAGCTGCAGAACATCTTTTTACAGGAGTACAGGAAGCAATTAAAAATTGAGACAGATCACTGATCCATCTAGTGCAGAATTTCCAGCTTTAACTAGTCTTCCAGTTTCACACACAAGTTTTTTCTAACCCAATTTGTTGATGTCAAAAACTTTGGATCATCTACTGTATCAATGAACTAAGGGCTACCATGTCCCTTTAGTTCAGAGGGAGGCATTTCCACTAAAAATGTCCCAGTTTCCAGGAATCCAGTTGGTGGAATAGCAGTTGCTGCAGCCTAAGCAATAGTAGGATTCAGTTTTAAAGGTAGTTGCAGCCTTACACTAGTAAAAGCAAGGAAAACAACTTCTGCATTCATTGCTTGTATTAGCTACCATAACTACACTCCAAAAACCTAGCATTGAATACAAAGAATTGAGATCCAGAATGCTGCATGGCGTAGTGTAAATTATGTCAGAATATAAACAAGGATTTTTTTAAAGCCAAAACTTGGGATATTGTATCTGTAGATGGCAGCAATGTTCACTGAGAAATCTGTAACTAGAAACAATTCTCTACCAATTATGTATGGCTACCAAATCAGGTAGCATAAATACAGATGACCACTGTGTGGCAGCAAAGTGTCAATACTTTTTTTTTTAATCCCTCTTTGCTGTCATATAGTAGTTTTGGGATTTTTTAAAAGTCCAAATGTGATAGTGATACACCATTTATGTAATTCTATCCGAACATTTATTCTGGAGTTCCAATAGTCCTTCTTTACACTACCATAGCCATCCTTTGAAATAGATCAGGCTGATAGTGAATGACTGGCCTACAATCATTTAGTGAGCCTCTGTAGGCTCTTATATTTTCACCACCAACTCACCCTGATTCTTTTGAATATTTCACACAGAATTGCTTCCGGCTGCACTTCATGGTAAAAAAATGCTGCCTTATAATTGTGAATTTTACAGCTCAGAGATGCAGCTCCAACTGCACTATCATGAGTATTTGAGGTTGTGGAACAGCATTAATGTGTAAATTTATTCAAATTAATGTATCATAGTTTTACTCTTCACAATGAAGCAGTATCATTCAGTAGTAGTAGTTAGTAGTAGTAGTAAAAATACTAGACTTTCCTTAGTGGCTTAGTTTTTCCTCTTCCCTCACTACTTGTCAGGAGACCTGAAGCCCAATCAGCTTTCACATCTCTTAATTTAAGGGCAATATGTCTCATTTTATTTTTTTTACATTCAAAATATACTTACATATAATAGGAATGGAATATTTCAAGTCTTTTTTCCAAATCATTGCTGAAGAAATGTTTGCAATATATTTTGTCATGCAAGTTAATAATATAAAGAGGTAAATATCATTGTTTTGTTTTCAAGTAAACACGGAATAAGTTCAAGGATTTCCCCTTTTTGATATACAGTCAAAGGAAACTGAATAACTGCTTAATATGCCTACAAGAAATTGCCAGAAGATGATTGAGCAAAATCAGCATTTTTTGCTCTTCAGAGACAAAACTGAATATATATATATTTGTTGCTAAAAAGCCCTCTAGGTTAGAGTTCATAATAATACAGTGGGGTTATAACATTTTATCAATTACAAAGATGTGAAAGCATTTGCTTGATTCATTAGGCACAATGAAATTGCATTGGTGAAGATTATCTGCATACCACACTTGCAATCTTAAATAAAAGGATGTCTTCAGAGATTCCTAATAATTGAATTGCTCTGAACTGTATCATGAGATACATTACACAATCCAATTTCCAACAAACCTCTATGAGATAAATCATGTTTTCATCAAGCAGAGAAATCTAAAATCTATGAATAATTAATTATATTATAAAATAATGTACCACTATCCACAAAAAATACATTAAAATATATGGTACTTTTTATGTTTATGGAGTGTGATCTTTTAGTTTTACAGCAAGCTTCAAGGCTGGAAAAAGTTTTCAGAGGATGGTGCTTGTAAGGTATCAATACTCTATCACTCAGAAGGTTATATGTGGCACTCATTGCATACAGTTGTCCTGCTTTCACTTCAAAAATACTTCCTGCCTTCCAAAATTTGTCACAAACTCCAAGATACCATGGTTTTGCTTCTTCTAAAATAACTCTCTATACATATATAGAATCTTATATATGATGCTGTTTTCTAGAGACAAAAATACAAAAATGATTTTTAAAAAGACAATCACAATTTCTGGTGTTCCCCTATCAGGTTCCAACAAAGTCAATGGGGAAGTTGGATATAACTCCTGCTTTTTTGCCTTCTCGTATCATTCTGTTTAGGTAAGTAAACATGAACTTTTTGTTGAAGTTCATTTGCCACTACAATTATTTTTCTGTTTATGATGTATTATTTTCTTAGAATATATTCTTTTTATCTTCAGTATTGTCAGCATAAAATTTAATGTTCTTTCTACCAAATAAGACATCCCCTGATAATAAGCCCAATCAGGCTTTTGAGCGCATGGCAATAAGGCAAAGCACTTATTTCAGGGTTAAAAAAACATAAGACATATATATTTTCGGGGAAACACGGTAGACTGTACTATCTTTCTCTCAAAAAATGACCCAATGGATCACAGGGTTCTCTAGTAATTTTTAAGATCCACAGAAAAAAAAGAACTAGTAAATGACTTACATGTCACATTATGGAAGTCATGTTTGATCTGATGAAACTATACCACTTGATATTGCAGAAATTTCTTAGAATTTGGAAGAGTAAAAATAGATATTGCTAAAGATATTATCTACCAAAGGCTCAGTTAGCTGTCATTGCTAACCTGAAGATTTTTATAGCCTTTGGCCAGCCATGAAGTATGGCATTACCACAGGACGCCAAATACTGTAGGGCTTTGTTTTGAATCGATCTCAATTTCAGTCTGGAAAGTGTTAGTAGAATTGGTAACCATAAACATCATGCTAACTTTGTAAAAGTGTGAAAAGTATGGAATTGGCACTCTTTTATTTGATAGAGCTAAACTTAAACAATAGTTATTCAGATGAGTAGTTTTATTAGATACAGAAAGCAAAATATATACCCATCCATCATATTACACAACGGTTTCTATGAAATTAACTGTGGTGTTTTCTTGCTTTTAATCATTTGGGTAAATTACAAAAGAAAGTTCTACATGTGAGTTCTACATGTGAGTTCTGAACTTATTTTAACCTTAGGGATTTTAATTAATTACACCCCAAAGAAAATCTTTAAAATGTTGTCTTAGAACTTCAAAACAAGAATTCTTATTAGAAGCCCACCTTTCAAATACAGTAGGTCGGTTCTTAAAAAGAAATCATAATAATGAAAGCTTCTTCAGAGTGTACTATTGCAAAGCATCCTTTGAAATTACGATTCGGAGGGCTGTAGGTTTCTAAAACTGGACGGAATCTTAAGTCTCTTGATTGATTCTGTATTAATAATTCCGTCTTAAAACTGATTCCGGGTTCATTTTATTGCCAACGCAAATTACAGACAAATACGAGCTAGCGTTGGGAAAGATTCGCCCGAGAAATTGACCACAATTTAAAGTTATCTAATACTTCATTTTTGTATCTCTATGGAGGACTCGATCCTCCCAGGATCACCGCATCTGCGCTTCCGTTTTGTCACGTGGCCGCTGAGAGGCGGAGATTCCGCGGCGCCGTGAAGTGAGAGCAGCATGGCGGCCTCCGGGAAGGCTGAACGCCGGAAACGCGGAGCTGCGACCCAACTCCCCAAGACCGGCAACACGGCTCCAGGTGATACTATCCTCCCCTGTCGAAGCGTGACTGCTAGTTGGACGTACCATGGTGGCTTGTGCTTCTTTTTAGACGCATAAGCTAATTTGTGTTGAAATCGGTTGTGAATACTATGTTGAAGTCGCTGGGTGTTTGCTGCTCGGTGCTAATTACCGTAGCTGGGCTTCAAAATCCGCATCACTAAGAAATGCAAAGCACCTTTTGGCCGTCCGTATTTTTGCAGACGTTCTTATTCTCTGCAGTGGATGTCATTTATTTATTTATAAATTAAATTCATTTTAGAATTATGCGCCTGATATGTATAGCTAGCTTTTTAGTGTGTTCAGATATGTTTTTTCTTTCAATGTATTATTAACTGCTGTGAATGCTCTTGGGCTAAAGTGCAAAATAGCTAAATTCTGAGTGGCTGTGCTTGTCTTTCAAGATATGTATAAAGGCATACCATACCATAGTGTCGGCCCTCCAGTTTTTCTAGTATTGTATCTTAAAGTTCTATATATGGGGAGACAAAGTACTTGTGTATATGTCTAGAATTAGAGGGAACGGTCAAATCACACTGGTATCTGAAAGAAAAGAGACAGTGCTTCGCTGTGACCTGTTTTGTAGGTGGGTTGTTGTTGTTTTTTGCAGCAGCAGCAAGTCTTGGGAAATGCTCTGCTTTTAGAATTTTTTTCCAAAGCTGCAGACATTCTGAAGAGGATTGCAAGAAAATACATAGAAGTCCCTAGTTATTGAAAAAAGTTGGCTTATGTAGAACTTAGAATAACTTCGTCACTTTGAATGTACACTAATCGGCATACATTAAAATGAAATTTTGTTGCATACAGCTCTCAAAGGGTTTCTCTTTAATTATCCTTTTTTTGAAAGTCTTAACAACGGCTGCATTTATAACCAGTAATTGCTGGATTATGGTAGATTTGCCACCAACAAAGGGGCAAATGCATCTCCTTGCCAGTTGTTCTTTTTCTTGCTCCAGATTGGCACTATCATAGCACTGCTTCCTTTTGATCAGCTAGGAACCTCATTGCTAGATGCACAGTTGAGTGCTATTCTTTCTTTGAAGAGGGGGAATAGAACTTGTTGCTGAACCTTTTGTCTCTCCGGCTAATAATCTTCAATCCAAATGTTTTTATGTTTGAAAGACATTGTAACATAAATATTTTTGCCAACAGAAGATGAATCAGGACTTCTCACTGTGCCTGATGGATGGAAAGAATCACCTTTTACCAAAGAAGATAACCCTAAAGGGCTTCTGGAAGAAAGCAGCTTTGCTACTCTTTTCCCTAAATACAGAGAAGCTTACTTGAAGGAATGCTGGCCATTAGTGCAGAAAGCTTTGAATGAACATGTAAGAATCTTTACTTACACTTTCATAGAGATAATGTTACCAATCCACTTAAAAAGCATGGATTTTGAAGAAAGTCATGACTTAGCTCTATTGATGAATAACTGATATTTACTATAGATGATTCTCTTATTCACTTTGTACTTTGTGAATTCCCAAATATGCAGATAAAGAGGCCTGTTGTAATATGTTCCATAAGCAAGCTATTTCTATATTCACTGCACAAAAGTTCCTATAATACTTAGATACAGTGTGTATTATATTAGTTATTTAGAAATAAAAGTATTTCAGATGATTTATTAATAAGCTTATGTTACAAACATGTTTGAAAGCAAAAGGGGTGATACTGATACCAAGATTTTGGAGTCTTGGAAGAGCAGGCTGTAATTAATGACTGTAATTACATGTGCCCATCTGATCATCCCCTCTGTTCTACCATTTGCTTGATTCTTCTGGCTCCAGATTGACTTTCCAGGTAAAAAGTCCAGGCTATTTGGAGATGGCAGAGAATAGATTACAAAAGGAAAAAGTAGGAAATAGGACCTGGAGATTTCAAAGGCTGCAGTGGAAGCATCATTGGAGCATGGGCTACGGTCCCTAATTGACAACACAAATCCAAATATTCTTCATATAAAACATTTTAATATAAAAAGGCATCTGCTTAAGGTTTCTAAGTAAAACCCTTACCATTATGAAAATGTTTAATTCTTCTTTGATCCTAGATACCAATCCTTTTTTTTTGTTTGTGAATTTTACTGATCACATACATTTCTGAGATCATTAAGAATTTGTTCTGTTCTTCTGAGAATAGTTTGTTGTCTTGTGCTATAGCATATAAATGCAGCTTTAGACCTAATTGAAGGAAGCATGACTGTCAGCACAACAAAGAAGACCTTTGATCCATATATCATCATCAGAGCCCGAGATTTAATAAAACTTCTAGCCAGAAGTGTTCCGTTTGAACAGGTTTGTTTTTCTTTCTTTTTAAACTTTAATTCTTTAATTTCAAGAGCTCTGATAACAAACTCAACCTGATTAAGAATCCTGATAGAAGTTTCTTAAAAGAAAATGAATATGTTATAATAAGATACTTGATTATATCTCTCTGATTTCCATTCAGTCTGTACGTGTCCTTGAAGATGATATTGCATGTGACATCATTAAAATAGGGTCCTTGGTCAGAAATAGAGAAAGATTTATAAAAAGAAGACAGAGGCTTATTGGTCCAAATGGATCTACTCTAAAGGTATATTTTGTTCTTTTAACTCCTATGCATGCTTATTCAAAAATGGGTTCTCTGTAAATATGATCTGAATGCTTATTTTCATATTCAGTAAAATATGTGCCTATGAGAATTGCATCCTGAAATGTATACTGTTATCTTATTTTGATGTAGGCGCTAGAAATATTAACCAGCTGCTATATCATGGTGCAGGGGAACACTGTTTCAGCTCTTGGACCTTTTAATGGTTTAAAAGAGGTAAGATCATCTTGGGATAGAACATTTTGCACATTCAATTCAAGTCTTTCATTTAAATTTGCTAATGTTATATATTAATATAAAATGAATATGCATTAAAAAGAAAGACCCTATATACTAGTCCATAATTGTAATAAAGATTTGATGTTGGGAAATTACCTAAGAAATCAGTAGTTATACTGAAGTTCTATATATTGTATTAACAGAATTTTATCTAATGAGCTAAACTCTATGGTTATGCTATGCAAGACAAAACATGATATAGATAGAGCATTGTATCAGAATGTCTTGCTGTCAGAAAACCGATCATTGCTGAACAAATCACAGTGTGCAACTTAAGAATAGAATACAAATTTGACCTGATCTAAATTCTTACACACTAGTAGCCCTTTGTGCAATATATATAATTTAACTACCAATCTCCTGTTCCAGATTATATCTTCTTAAATAACTAAAGAATACATAATCGTACTTACAGAAAATAACATTGTTTTTAAAATTATCTTCCAGTATTAGAAATGTAATCATCTAGGAATTAAATATTTTAACTCAGGGTAACTAAACTGTATCCTACATGTTACATGCAACCTTTACCATTCATTAACAATCCCAGAGTTTTCTCCCCCTTCAGAGTATAAGATACCAGTTTTGCCTCTTAATATCCCCCACTCTCTTACTGTCCAACAAAAAATATCCAAAAGGAGAAATGGAACCTAAATTTCAGTTCTACACCTGCAAGACCTGGACAAGGCAGAAACCCTGTACAGTATGTGGCCACATGGCTGAAAAAGTTTGCTCACCTTTGGTTTAAATCATTAAAATTAATCTGTTTGCAATCTTGTCTTTTTAAAAAAAAAATAGGTTAGAAAAATTGTTTTGGATACCATGAAGAATATTCATCCCATATATAATATCAAGGTAAAATAAAAACATTTGATCTAAAATCATTTTGGCTGACTTGTTGATATGTTATCTTTTTAGCATCCCTTTGAACGTGCTATGTTTTAGGCAGAGGAGTTGTATGTTTTCCCAGAATTCTGCAGTGAAATTGATTGAATTGAATCCCAAACCCAATGTTCAATAGACGTTAGACAATGATAATAAATCCATCAAATAAAAATAATGATATTAGTTCTACAGAATGCGGGTTATAATTCTGATTTATTGTAAGCCATGGCCAGAGAACAAGGGAAAGCAGTAACCTTGCATCCTGAATTGATTATTAGCTGTTTTATTTTCAGTTTCCTTGCTGTTCAAAATGGCAAAAAATCCTCCAACTGTCCAAGGGAGAGCCTATGAAAAGATTGTGGAAGTTTTCTACACCTAGCAGCCTCTCAGTCAGAAGAGTATAGATTAAAATTTCATTTGAACACAAAATTCAAATAAATGTGCCATTTGCTTCTTATTTTTTGCAGTTTATTGGTTCTACAGGTAGTCCTTGATGTACGACCACAATACAGTCCAGTATTTTGGTTGTATGTCATTGGGATCATTAAACGGGTCACCACATGACATGGCTCAACTTTAGGACCATGTCATGGCTTTCCTTAAGTAACCATGCAGATTGTTAATTAGAGCCTGGGATACCTAAGGCAGTGAATCAATCCTCACCTAGTGCAACCATGTGCAAGTTATGGGGGTGATATAGTGTGGCTGCTTTCATTTAAATGGAATTTTGAATGCTCAATGAAGGAACTGTCATGTCAAGGACTATTTGTTTTAAAAAATATCTGAAAAGAAGGAATCATTAAATTGAGCTAATTGTTACTTATAATTGGATCACTTTCTCCTGTATTAAATTACTAAATGAGTCTATTTTATACCTGTGATATTATATGAAACCTGATTTTTCCTTAGGCTAGATAAATCAATAGAGTTTTTCTTCTAACTTACTGCTTGATATTTTAATATGTTTGAAGACACTAATGATTAAGAGAGAATTGTCAAAAGATCCTGAATTAAGATTGGAAAACTGGGAACGTTTTTTGCCCAAGTTCAAACATAAGAATTTGAACAAACGGAAGGAACCAAAGAAGAAAAATGTCAAGAAACAATACACTCCCTTCCCACCTCCACAACCAGAGAGTCAGGTTTGTTTAATCTGAAATTTTACTGAACAACCTAAAGGAATTTCCTGAGAGCTGATGCCTTTAGTACATGGATACCAAACTATGATTTACAAGATGTTTAAGAGGGAAGGTAGCCTTCAAATGTGGCTAGTGAGGGAGATGGGCGGTTCCAAAATGTAATAACTCTACATCATCTGGATGGCAGTTTCCCCATTCCTTATTTTAGTGTATTATGAAATTTAACCAGTGTTTCCTTATAAATACAGCCTAAAGATAAAAATAACCATATATGTGTGCATTGATTTGCTACCCAAAATGAACTCAGTAGGTTAATTTTGTAAATTAATTGTGTATAAATGAAAAGAGTTTTATGTTTAATAGTAACTTTTCAATTTTAATATCACTTGGCTTTGATGTTGCATTATGAAAACTATTAACTTCTGATTTTTTAAAATAAGGAATCACAGCAACTGATTTTTTAAAATATGGAACCAAAGCAACAATTTTTATTGTGGAATATGTATGCTCATAATATTTTTACAGGTTGACAAAGAATTAGCAAGTGGTGAATATTTCTTGAAAGAAAGTCAAAAGAAGCGTAAGAGAATAGAAGAAATAAAGGTACAGTCCCTTGATTTCTTTGTTAATTAACATAGTTGCTGGTTGGGTCCAGAATAAAGATTGATTTGCTAATTGAAATATGTATTTAATTTTGTATATACAACATGATCTTTTTTTATTTTTAGGCAAAGCAAGCAGAAGCAATTAGCAAGCGACAAGAGGAGAGAAATAAAGCTTTTATTCCACCTAAAGAAAAGCCTATTATAAAACCAAAGAAAAGTAAGATTGGTTTCTTATTATTCTTAATGTTTTATAAAAGACAGTCTCCGTATTAAGAGGAAGCATTTTCATCTGTTACTGTAGAATAAATTACTACTTCCAGGGCTCTCTGTTGAGAAGACTGAGGGCCAAAAATATAAATGGAAGTTTAATTTGCTAAAAATATAATTATATTCTAATCCAAGGAAATATATTGGTTTTTTTAAATACATATGGTATCAAGAATCATTGGTATGGTATCATTCTGAAAATGCCTGAAAAGGTAATTTATAAAATTAAGAAGTTGTGATATGCAAGACCAAGAACTGATCCACTCCATAAACAGTATTTTAAGCAAGATGGGATAAATCAAAGTTCACTGGTATTAAAGGACTCTACTCCTGTAGCATGGACTCTATCTACCTTTTGTAGGCAAAAACAGTTACCAAATTCCTTTGTAAAGTTACCTTCAGATAATTTCTATTTCTATTCTCCCAGAGTTGCCAAGTAATCCCAAAATTACTATTTGGAGCATTAATAACTAGATTAATCTGAAATACTATATTAATAGGCCTTGGAATTTATTTAAATTTAATTCATAGCTTTGGATCCAAAATCTATATCTTATGGTTGAATTAAAAGCTTACATTGTAAAATAATCTCTTTAGCAACATCTTTTTAGGGCACTTTAATATAACTGAATTCATTAGCTTGACCTGTAACTGATTTCCCCCCACATTTTATGCTTTCATTGAAAAATTACTTTATTTGTTATGCTTGGAAATGTTTTCCATATCTCTTGGATAAGGCAATAAGAAAAATATACTCTTTTACTCCATAGCGACAACTGAAACAAAGATTGATATTGACGCAATTAAAGAAAAGATTAAAAAAGCAAAGAAGAAGAAGCTTGGAGCACTACCAGAAGAAGAAGTTAAATTAAAAATTGCAAGAGGTGAAAAGAAAAAGAAACCATCTTTAAAGCTGTAGTACCCCACTTTTTTCAAGGAGGAAAGCTATGAACTCAATTAATGTAGAAGATGAAAAGTTGCATTCCTTGAGGAAAGAAAGGAAAAATACCTTTCCAAATTTTTAATCTAAAACTGACAGCTTGCTCTGTTGCATTTTAAGCAATATGGGAAATATTTTCATACATGTGATATCCATTAGAACAAACAGTTGACTTAAAGCTATTGGTGTAAAATGACAATATACACAGAATTATCATTGAGATGATTTTGTGCAGTATACAAATACTTACTATCAAACTTGGTTTTATTTGTTTTATTGCATGGGCCTCTGAAAGATAGAACATTACAAGAAATAACAGGTTTTCTGAGGGCAGCTGAAACATTTTCTAAATTAATGTATATTGCTTTATTAATTGATGGTTTTTGTTTATTAGACTTTTATAAACTATTTATATATTTCCTCAATCTTTTTGGAAGGAGATTGCTTATATTACTGGAGAATTTTGCTTTCCAAATGCTGGTTGCAGTTGAATGTTGAGTTACTTTTTTCATTCAGATCAACAAAGAGCCAAGAGTATAATAAGCAGAGTAGAATGGTACTTTGTGAATGTTGTTGTCAATAATAACTTTATGTTCATTGCATGTTTACCTGTGGAAGAAGACCTTTTTCTGCTATTTCTACTTTTTTAATTCCTAAAAAACATTTTGAAAATATATCTAAAAATCATGGATGTCTTACTATTCTTATCAATTCATTGTTTAATACCTTACAAAAGTGCTTGTTTTTTTGTTCCAATTTATTTATACATATGCACTCTGGGATAATGTTGCTTCAGAAAAAAGACAGTTACAAAAGTTATTAAAAATGAAGATGTTCTCAGGACTAGAACAACGATGCAGTAGGTATCACAATATGACTTCACCCCTACTTCACCCTTTACTTCACCTGAAAATAAATTGTTTAAATAAGTTATTTACAGTTACATCTATGTTAAATGACAAATCAATATAAACATAAGAAATTTGTAAATTTGGAGCTTCTTAGGTAGATAATGATTGATATTTCATTCATGGAAGTTCTGTTTTGAAAGGTGTTTTTTTTTTTTAAAAAAAGACCATAACTGTGACAGGAGAGGGAGAAATGCATGATAGACCTTTTACTTACCACAAAGTCTGTCTATGCAAGGCTCTTTGTAACATTCACTGCATGTTACTCCTGATTTATATGGCCATCTTGGATAATTCCCTCTGTGCAAAAGAACAATTTTGTCAGCTCACTTGATACAGAGACAAAAGAGAAGGTTGAACCACTCTTCTTTCAGGTCAGGGCTTTGACTGAATTATAATCTGGAATAATTTTTGTTAAATACTGGTCATTAAAGCTACAGAATGCTGTTACTAGAAACTGTAACACAGCCAAATGCAACAGAAAGTTTCTTATATTTAAATCAATGAAATGGACCCTTAAAACTGGAAACCTATTTGCCAGTATTCTTTACTATTTCCATATTATTTCAGTTTGATTTATGAAAGGACCTTGAATTGGGTTGAATTGTCCAGTTTATATTAAAAGCAAAAATGGTTATTAAATATTCAGTAATAGTGTTAAGTGCAATGAATTCCTTTCTTCTTTGTCAGCCTTTATGTTCTGCTATTCTCACCTTGCATAAAAAGGAGATTGAACACCAACTTTGCTTTAAACATTTCAAACCACTAAATAAGGAATAGTATTTAAGTACAGTATTCCTCAATTTTTATGTGCTCAGCACCATTAAATGAATGGGTGAATCTTTTAAAAAATCACTGACCACATCAGTGAAATCTATAATTATCAAAATACTATCCATTAAGTGAGCAATTGAGAAATTCACATACTGGACTGAGCTATGGCCTGAACTTCAAGGTAACACATGAACAAAGATTAATAGTTTAAAAATGCTTTCTTGGAACTTTTTGCTTTATTTTTGCTATGCTTATTTTAATTCTATTGCTGATAATGATATTTGAAGTTTATTGTGTTTACGCAAGTTAAATGATTCAGTGAAGTTGGACTCGGTAACAGCTGCCACCCATCTTGAATCTCTCGACTTTATATTCTCCATGATTCTTTTAAGATGTTGGTTTTAGACTACTATATGTTTTGTCCAATACTTTTTTTTTTGTTTCTACATAAAGTTACAAGGGAGTTTATACATTACAACTTGTGCTACTGATACGCTCTCCAAAGAGGAAAGAAAGCTACTTCCTTTCTTAGCCACATACTTCAAAATTATTAGGAACAGGAAGTGACATTGCATTTATTTTATTTCCACTTTTTTTTTTGCTAGCAAGTAAGGACACAGGCTGTGTGAAACATCTCTCTCTCATATGATGATATAGAAAGGGTGAATACCAGGTAAAGGTCTCCAAGAAAGTATGTCATGGCATTGTAACTATAATAATAAGGCACTAAGGCAGGGTTAAGATGTGTAAAATCAGAAGACTTTAGGAGAAGTCTTTTTCTCTGTTTCAACTACATTTCTACCTGTCTTTAAAAAAAATTCCCAGTGCCTTAGTTCCTCACCTTATAATAATATAACACAAAATCCAGAGCCATTACATCTACCAAAATAAAAAGGTGAAGCTCAGCTGAAAATTTAATTATTTTAAAAGCTTATAACAGATTAACAGAGTTGGAAGGAACCCTGTAGGCCATCTAGTCCAACCCCTGCCCAAGCAGGAGACTACACCAGTGGTAGTCAACCTGGTCCCTACCGCCCACTAGTGGGCGTTCCAGCTTCCATGGTGGGCGGTAGATGTTTTGTCCGATACTGAAGCACTTTCCTTTTTTTAAAATTTAATTGACTTTTTAAAAAAATTTCATAGCATGATTTAAAAACATTTTCATTAAGTTTTCATAAAATTCCCCGTGACAATTTAAATTTCTGAAAATGTACTATTTGTATCGCCCGCGCATAAGTTTAGTTCACGTTACGTAAGTGAAACTAAATGGCGCTATAG
>JANHFK010010764.1:0-14244 GCA_036250565.1 Sibynophis collaris | reverse complement strand
GGGGGGGAGATTCCCCTAAACCCCCGCTCTTCTATTCCAGGGGGGGGGCGGGGGGAGGTCCTGGGTGCAGGGAGCCTCGGGGGGCCGAGCGGCCAGAGCAACTTCTCTCTCGCACCCCCTGCAGGGCTCCCCCGGGGCTTGGCCACGGGCTTCTGCCGGCTTTGCCACGGCAAGTTCTCCTCGCGGAGCCTGCGCAACGCCGTGGGGAAGGCGCCCATGGTGAGCGAGGACTCGGAGAAGCAGCGGCGCTTGGCCCAGGTCTTCTTCACCGCCTTCCAGCGGCGGGTGGGGGTGGCCGTCCAGCAAGACCCCGCTCTGCCCCCCTTTGTTTGCAAGAAGTGCCACGCCCAGTTCTACAAGTGCCGCAGCGTCCTGAAGGCTTTCATGCAGAAGGTGAACGTCTCGCCCGCAGGACACCCCCGGCCCCCGCCAGGAAAGTAGGTTGCCCGCCTCTGCCCGGGCCGGCTTGCAGAGAAGGATATGTAATCAAGAGCTTCCTGCTCTGATCTGTCTGCCGTCCCTTCTCTGTGCAGGAACAACCTCGCCCAGCCTTCACTGCCCGTTGCTTCAGCTGGAGAAGGAGAGTTGCCTTGTCTGGGTAGGTGAGAGGCTGGATGCCTTCGGATGGTTTTGCCTGCTGCTTCCCAGCTGAAGGCCCCTTCTCCTTGGCACACCCTTGTGGCTGGAGGACTGCCAGCCAAGGATGGTCAGCAGCACAGGCCTTGTGCCAACAGGGACTCTGCCTGGCCATCCTTTGCCTAGGATGTATTTTCTCCACAATTCCAGCATTAAGGCAGCTGATGAGCCTGTGTTGGCCTTTAGGGTTTCCCAAATGATACCTTTTGGACCGACTTTCAAAGATGTTGTACGTAGGAGACGTTTTGAAGGGACTGATGAGGAAAGTTAGAAACTGAGCTCATTATAATAGTTTTTTACCTGGCACGCTTCACGTCCGATGTGGCTAAGCCTAGAAAATTCCCCTTCCTTTAAAAGAACGGAGAGCCACAAGGGGCATGAATGGCGGTTAGGGGATTTCATTCCTCTGCAGGGAAAGCCCCCCTGCCTGCCCCTAGTAGGATTCTTGCAGGACGGTAACTGTCAGATAGCAGACTTCCACCCCCCCCCCCAGTCTGATGCAGCCTGTTTTAAACTAAAGGTGACCCTCGCACCACACCTGTGAAATATGCAGGGGTGAAATAGTGCTCAGCTGGTTCAGCCTGGAAAAGACACACAGGCACCATTTTCAGTATTTGAGCAGAAGTGTGGCTGGGTGTTCTGGAAGGGACCCAGCGTCTGGGAACGAAGCTCTTGGCCAGTCCGAACATGCAGGTTATCCTTAAGCTTCGATGGGAGGCCGGACCACCCCGTGAGCTCTTGCAGCAGCCGTAAGTGGAACGGGATGGCCTTGACCGGAGGCCCTTTTTCTCCCTGTGACCTGCAGACCTGATCACCTCCAGCCCACAGTGCCTTCACCAGCTGGTAAGGTGGAGCCATGGCCACGCGGAGAACTGCCCGATGGCACCAAGCCTGCAGAGCGTCTTGTCGTCCAAGTACTGCGGGATCATCAGAGCCGTGTGGGGCTGCGAAGAGGGCCACAATTACATCATGAGCACCGACTCGGACTGCAGCACCTTGCTGGTAGACAGTGCCCTGGCCGTCCAGTGGGAACTGAAGGAGGACAGCCCCCAGCATGTGACAGGCAACGGGGTGGCATCCGACAGCTCCGGGGCGGCCATTCCGCCGCTGCAACCACAGCACAGCGCTGCTAGAACGGTGGCCGGACAGCAGCTGGCAGACAGCGGGACTGCTTTGCCGGCATCCAGTGCAGAAAACCTGGTTCCCGAGAGCCGAGTTTTGCCTTCCTTGCAGGACCCCTTGCAGGAGGACCTGCTCCAAGCGACCTGTCCCCGGTCGGGCAGCCCAGGTAAGAGGGTCGCTTCTGGCAGCGATGGGAGCAGCTACCCCAAGGGAGCCGATGGGTTGGAGACTGCCAGCTGGTGCTGAGCCTGCATCTCTGGGCCTTTCTGGGCTCCCCTCCTGGCAGCTGATTCTTCTGGGTCGGGTGGAGAGGAGGTGATAGCTGTTTAAACCCTAGGCGACAAATGCTCCCAGTCTGCTTCATGGAGCTCTTCTCTTGCGCGTTTGTGTCTTGCATTGTTTTTCATCTCTGCCCTGTTCATTGGTTCCTTTTAGTCCAGAGACCCCCCCCCCTCCTCAGAAGGAAGCAGGCCGTGGGCCCAGAAGGCTCAGACCTTTCCCTCTCTGGTGGCTGAGGACCTCGGCATGGGAAGGTCGCTGCTCTCCTCCACTCTCCGTAACCCCTGCCGTTTTCCTTTCCCCAGGGCGGCCGAATGAGAAGCTGGCGCTCTCTGCAGCATCGGATGAGCGGGTAAAAGACGCGTTCAGTGACCTTTCTGAGGGGTGAGAGAAGAGGGGGTTCGAAATGTCCTCTTTGCGCGCATGAAAGCGATGGTGTTGCAGGGAGATATTTGTCACGCCCACTGAGAGGATGTGGAGGCTGTTGGAGACGGTTTGCAGGGAGGGAAGGTGGTCATTGACAGTGGCCGGAGAACAGCTCTCGTTATAAGCTTGTGATGCCACTTTTGGCTAGTTTGACACCAAAATAGTTTGAGAAAAGAGAGCTTCCTTTTGTAGGAATTTCCAAGCCCAAGTTGAAGCTTTAAAAAACTATTTGGGGGGCTGAATCCTCACTGAAGTCCCACATGTGGCCACGTTGATTGGTTGCTGGAGCTGTTGCATCTGGAGATCCTATAATGGATTTTGGAGTGGGGAGACCGGAGCTCTGTGTGCTGCTCCTGACTCTTCCTTGGCTCAATGGGGAGGAGCCTCCACATTTTCCAGGGTCCTTTTCCGGGGGGCCTGCAGCTCCACTGGCCCTTGAAGTCACCCTTTGTTCAGCTGCCACCTGCAGGGCAGAGTTGCCTCCAATAGCGGAGCACTGATGAGGATCCCAGAGAAGCCAGGACAGAGTCGGGTGACTTACTACAGACTCTATTACGTAATTCAGAGGGTGGGGATCCCTGGGTGAATAATCAGCTCAAGACAAGCCGGGTGCTACCCTGGGCGTACAATCAAGCACCAGCAGAAAGCTTTTCTGTGGCTTTCAGAAAAGCCTCCCCCCCTCCAGACTCCTGGGGTGCAGAACAACGGTTGAGGAACTGGCTTGGCGATCAACCCTTTCCTCTCCAGCTCAAAAGGACCGGCCAGCTGTGATGGGGAAAATAGAGCCACTAAGCCTGGTTCAGTGGCTGGACGCTTGTTATAGTCCAAGCTGGGAAGCTCCTAATTTTAAAATTTTGCTAAGAATACTTAGAGGTTGGAGGGAGTTGATTGTTTATAGATTGGGACAAAACTGAGTAACCATCAATGGTGGTTCTTCTTCAAGAGGCAACTGGACTTCCATGCTTTTCTTTGAAGACATTTCGCTTCTCATCCAAGAAGCGTCTTCAGCTCTGACTGGATGGTGGGGCATGGAAGGATTTATATACAGCTGGTCGTTTGCATCCTTTTGGAGGGTGGTTGAGGCCACTGGGAGGTTGTGTTGACTGGGTCACCTGAGTGGCGCAAACGGGTGTGGAGCCTCCTTGGAGCTGCTGAAAGGACGGTGTTGCAGACTGGAGATAGAGGATCTCGTATCCTTCCCCGTCTATTGAGAGATGGCCTCTATTTTATCAAATTGTATTTTTATTTTATGTATTAAATTCTTGTTTTGCATGTTCGCTGGCAGCTGTCTGAAGCACATTCTAATTAACCAGCGTACCGTTCTATTTCAACTAGTGAAATGGTTAAAAGTTTCTCTCCTTTCTCAGAGAGTCTTCAAATGAGGATGAGAACCACAAGACAGCGCAGTCTTCCGACGACTCTTTTGAGCCTTATCCAGAAAAGAGGTAGGTCTCAGCTCCAGGCTGCTGCTCCTCCTGGGGGTGGAGATGCCACGGACTTTTCCCTTCCCCCCACTCCCAGATCCGGAAGGGCAGCCACTCCCTGGAGAGAGGACTCCAGCCACTTCTCCTGCTTCCTTCCTTTCCTCTCAGGGCGTCCAATAACAGAAAAGGGGAAAGCAAAGACGCAAACGTGGAGGAGCCAAAAGCCAGGAAGAAGCCAGGACCCAAACCCGGCTGGAAGAAGAAGATCAAGTGCGAAAGGTATGGGAGGCTGCCCTGGTTAAGGGCCTGGAGGGGAGCCTCGGCCCGAGCTCTGACCCAGCTGCCCTTTTCCTCCCCAGGGAGGAGCTGCCAAACATTTACAAGTGTCCTTATCAGGGCTGCACAGCCGTCTACAGAGGGGCGGATGGCATGAAGGTAAGCCAGGTCGCCCTGCAAGAGAAGCCAGCCACGGCCAGGGGGTCCCCCAGGAGAGGACACTCTTCAGTGTGTGTGTGTGAATTCCTTCCAGTGGCCTTCGCCAGGGCTAGAAAAGCCTGTCTAAAGCAAAACACCCAGTTACGGGGGTTGGGGTCTTGTAGTTAGCTGAGGGGGCCCCCTGTTCAGGCCCTAAAGAGAAAAAGGACTGGCTTATCATTAAAGCAGCGCCTTCTGCAAGAGCCCAGATTTCCCCTGCACGGAACAGGTGGAGCAAAAGGCCCCGTGGGTCTCCTGCCTATTCCAAATGCCAGGGCCAGTGCATGGAGAGAAGGGGGGAGGGGCGGAGAGGAGAGGGCCCCAGGAGAACCCACTCCCCTAAAGCCCCCTCTCTCTGGTTGGGTCTAGAAGCACATCAAAGAGCACCATGAAGAGGTCCGGGAGAGGCCCTGTCCCCACCCAGGGTGCAACAAAGTCTTCATGATCGACCGCTACCTTCAGCGCCATGTGAAGCTCATTCATACGGGTAGGCCCTGGGACCTCAGCCACTGCTCACCCACCCATCAGCTGGGCAAACCACTCTTGCCACCCTAGATGGAGCTCACGAGTGGGATTTAGTCTGGCAAAGCTCAAGAAGGCTGCCCCCCCACACAGGCCCAAGGACTGTCCTTTCCCTGTAAGATCAGCAGAGAGGAGACCACCAGGAAAGGGGCAACTCCTAAGAAGAAACAGCCCCTCCCCCCCACTTTCTCTGGCTCATCTCCCAAGATTCTCAATAGATCGGGACCTCTTGCGTTCCTTTCCTAACCTAGCTATTGAGAGATCTGCAACTAATCCACTGCCAGTCAAAGGTGGATCCTAAAAATGGTATCTCAGAGAGGAGGCTTGGGATTCTCCTCAACTCCCCCCCCTCCCCCCGGTTTTCCCGGTCTCACGGGTGAGGGCACCTGCTTGCAGCCAATTCCAGAATACAATCCAGAAAACACAAGAGAGTTTAGAATTCACAATCTAAAAAACCTCGTACAAGGTTCAGACAAGGAATAATGGTTTGTTTTCTTCTCCAACCAGAGGTACGCAACTATATCTGTGATGAATGCGGCCAGACATTCAAACAGCGCAAACATCTATCTGTCCACCAGATGCGCCACTCAGGAGCAAAGCCACTTCAGTAAGTGCTGGTGCCAGTCCAGCAGTTTTCCCAGAGCTGCATTTGGGAGCTGCGCTTACACTGCCAGATGAGACCTCTCTCTCTCTCCTGAGAAGATTGTTTTTATGCCTTGCATGTCCTCTAGAAGGAAGAAGGTTTCCCAATAACTCGGCCAGAAGGGCTCCCTTTCTGTAAGAGAAAAGCAGCTGCCAGGTTCCCCTTGGCGCAAGTGGGGCTGCCCCGCAGGTGCTCTTGTTTTTCACAAAAGGAGCTGTTTGAACGGTTGATATGGAACCTGGACTCTTTTTCAGATATGGTTCCAAGGCCAGCTGGAATGTAAAGCTCTGAGAACTTCTTTACTCACCTCCGCACAGCTGCTAACAGCAGGTCCGCCTTGTCCTTTGTGCTCTGCTTTCCTTCTCCAGGTGCGAGATCTGTGGCTTCCAGTGCCGGCAGCGAGCCTCCCTCAAGTACCACATGACCAAACACAAAGCGGAGGCAGAGCTGGAGTTTGCTTGTGACCAGTGCGGGAAGCGCTTCGAGAAGGCCCACAACCTCAATGTTCACATGTCCATGGTGCACCCCCTGACCCAGACGCAGGAGAAAGCCAAGGGGGGGGAGCCGGAGCCCAGGGCGCTGCTGGACACGGTGGAGGGCCAGCCTATCAAGGTGGAACTGAGTGCGCAGCAGGAACCCACCTGAAAACGCCCTGACAGCTTTGCATCGGTCACACAGGACGGGAGCTGGTGGGTTTCGGGGGTCCTTCGGAAGAGGCCCTGGGAAATCACTTCTGCTTGCTTGCGAAGAGCTTTCCCTTGCGGCCACCGTCACTCTCTCTCTCTGTGCTTACGTCCACGACGGCATCCCAGGGAGAAGCCTCTCCTTTGCCAAAAGGCAGGGTCCGCCTGCCCTTCCCGCTGTGGAGGATCAAAAGGCATCACGCCTGTTGCAAAGGTGCGAATAGCTCACAAGACACCCATAAATTCCCTGAGATGGATCTCGAGAATGATGGAGACTTGAATCCAGATGTTTTACATGAAATTCCAAAGCCAAGCTCAAAACGAAGAACAGGACCTTTGTAACCTAATTTTTATTGTGCAAAGTCATAATTATGCTTGTAATAAATTATTTACACAGTACGCTGGACAGATCCGGCTTCAAGGCACATACTTAATTTGTCCGTCTTTGGCCGGAGCGGCTGCAGAAACTCGTTGGAGGCCTGGCTGGGGGGGCTTCGGCCTTCAGAAAAGTCGGAGTCCTTCCTGTACCAAATCCCCACCTGTGCTGATGAGGGCTGCCTTGAGCTCTGGGTCCAGATCCCCACAGAGGCCCAACATCTGGGAAGGAAAAGAGGTGGCCTTAAAGGAAAACCTTTGGCAGAGCAGCGAGAGTGGAGCAAAGCACGGCTGTTGAGCACCTCGGAGCCCTGCAGTTTCCAATCACCCCAGAGAAGAGCAGCCAGAGCAGCAAAACAGGCAGGGAGGAGAAGCAGCTGCACGTCTAGCCAGCCCTGAGGATCTGTTCCGACTGACGGTGGCTCTGCAACCAGCTTCCCTTTAACGAGCGAAGGACGAGACTACACCGACCGCCTCCATGCACACAGAGGGAGGCTCTGCCCTCAACCGTCACCTCTCGTCCCCCAAACTGCCTTTGCAGACAGTGAGTCTGCCTTCCTGTCCCAAGCAGGGAGGAAGAGGTGGGAGGTCAGCAGGACATGCCAAGAAGGGGGATCCAGGTGGGATTCCCGTCTTCTGGGTGGGAAAGACAGGCGCTCCCTCCTGGGTCCACATCTGTCCTTCCAGTTTTCTGGAGCCGATGGAGGCCTGCTGCCTGTGTCTCCATTGCAGGGCTGCAAAGTTTCAGCGAAGGCTGGGTCTGAAATCCATGCAGCCCCAGTGAAATTTACAGGGAGACCTTTGTAAACGTGTGTGGACACGATTAGAGTAGGAAGTGCTGCGTTTCACACTCAGAACCAGGCCAGCTTCCAGGCTGTCCAGAGCAGGCACTCACCTCTTGGAGGCTGGAGAAGCTCCCTGGAGGACACCGGGGGATTGTCCGGAGGAGGAGTTGCCGCGCTTGCTGGATCAGCAGTAATGATTCTCCCTAGAGAAGACATCAACTTCAAACCAGCCTTGTGAGAGATTCAGAGTAAGACCTGGAGGGACTGCAGCTGGTAAGGCTTTTCCTCCTCCGGCCATCCTGTGTGTCTGGCCTTGTTTCAGTCCTTCCTCAGAAAGGGAGCAATTGTACCACATGTTTAAAAGGACTGAATAAATGGTTCTTGTTCAGGCATCGCTTTGGCTGGCTTTCTGCAGTTGTTTTTAAGCTTTCTTTGGCCTGTGTGTTTGGCCTGCTTTGACCCTGCTGGCTGGGAATTCTGGGAGTAGCAATTCCAGCACTTCCTTCCTGGGAGGGAGGGAGGGAGGCTCTCTACGTTTTACAGTTTCTACAAATTACAGTCAACATAGAAATGCAAAATTATTTGCAGGTCCCCTCCCCCCACTCTCCTCCTCTCATGATATGCGTCCAAATGCGCAGCACCACCACTCAAGCCCAGTTTGGGCTGCTGCCCAGGTGAGTCGGGTGCTTCCCAGATACTGGATCGTGGCAACCCACCCATCCACTAGATCAGCCATGGAGGAGCCTGGGGGAGAAATGCTGCAGGGCAAACCCAGCCACTCAAGGAACCTGTGTGCTCACCAGATTGCAGGTGTGCAGACTTTGCTCCTTCTGGCTGGGCCCAATCACCGTGGCCCCTTCCATGAAGAGCTGGAGCAGCTGTGTGTACATGTCAACAGCCACAGCCAGGAATGTCTGCTCTCTGATAAGCTCCTCCACGTCGAAGGCGAAGAGCAGGCTGGGGGAAAGGGGCAGAGGTTAAGCAGGCAGCAAAGCTGTTCAGGGCGTTTCTGCCTGGCCCGGAAGGGAGGAAAGATGCAGGCAGAGATCAAGATGGCCTTTGACAGCCAGCGTGGGGACTATGGAGAAAGAGAGCCCTCCGTGCACGAGTGTGACAGCACACCAACAAAGGGAAGCTGGCTAGTCCCAAAGGTTAAGTGGCTGTCAAAGGAAAAGTGAGCAAGGCAAAGGCTTCAGCCGCCCCCCCAGAAAGCCCACCTCTGCCAGCCTCAGGAGGCCAACCACCACCCACCCACCCACCCACCCCAGTCAGAGTGAGATGGGGAAGCTCCCTTGGGATGAAGAGCAAGGAAAGCCTTTTTCTTCTTTCTTTTGGAAGCGATGCCAACGGTTTTGAAGCAAATTGCCTTGCCCGATTCCTTCTGCCAGTCTCCCACTGCCCTCCTGTTCCCTGAAGTTCACCACCTTGTACGCAAAGAGCCCTCCTGAGGTTTACCTGTAGAAGGCAACCGGCAGCATCTTCAAGTGCTGATCGGACACAGCATCACGCAGAGTCTCGTAGAGCTCACAGCCTGCAAACCCAAAGGGACAGGAATGCCAGGGTCCGTTTTTCAGAGCAACACGATCGGCCCTGCCCTGAAGCTGCAGCCCAGGACGGTTTCTGCACCTTTTCCTGCCGGACAGAAGACAGCCAGCCAGCCAGGCCCTTCTTCCACCAAGCACTGAAGCACTCTGGAACTCCATTGCAGAACTTTGTGAACATCGGTTCCTTCCTGGAAAAGAGAGATAAGGTAAGGAACATTTCTATTTCTTGATTCTTGCCCCAGTGACTGTGCGGCTTTGAACAAATCCCAGCCTCCCTTCCTTGTTCCCCATCTACAAAAAACCTCTTCGAAGCAAGTGGCCTCCAGCCAGTTTACACAGATGATGCAGGTTTAAAAGGACCTGTGTGGAGTTTTGGATGCAAGTCCAAAGGAGGCTTCAGGGCATGAATCTGCTCAACTTTAACTTCCACCCATACGAGGCAAGGCAGAGTCACCAGGTCTGCCACAGTGGGCTTCCCGGTCATTTCTTCCCTCCCAACCAGCCAGTGTGAAAATGGGACTCACCTGCGGGGCCACTTTTGCCGAGATGAAATCCATGACGGAAAAGAAGAGGACGTAGACTAGGAACTGCCAGTTTGAGGACCGCAAACAAAAACAGCCACAATGGTTACTGACTTGAAGCTCGAGCCCCCAGTCCCCCCACCAGACACAGAGTCAAGGCTTCCCTTCTCCCTCCCCTGGCAGCACCTCTGCGTTTGGCCGGAACTCTCCTGTAAAGAGATTTTCCTCCTGGAAGTGGAAGCTGAAAGAACTCACCTGCTCCGTTTTGGGCCCCAACCTTCTCAGCACTTCTCCCTTTTCTTCAGGATCCGGTTGCTGCTGGACGGTGAAGTGGAAGAAAGCAGCAGAGACCCAGGCCGTGTTGGAGGGCAGGGAAGTTGCTTCCGATGCGAGGCAGCTAGGAGGCGAAGGCAGAGAGTCAGTGGGAGAGCCGCCCAGTCAATCCTAAAAACTGACCGCTGGTGGCTGCACAGCCCCTTAGCAGGCCACGACCCAGCTGGGGAAGGAACCTCTCAGATGGCGTCTTCTTCTGAAGGAAAAGGGACGGAGGGAGGGAGGGGAAGCATCCCGGCCACCAGATCAGGCAGGGACAATAAGGACACTGCTTGAGTTTCTTGGAAACGTGTCCCTCAGCAAGCACCTGCTTCTAGTGCTGCAGCCCTGAAAACTGCCCTTGCACCAAAGGTCAGCCACTGGAGGAGGAGGAGGAGGAGGGGCAGCTGATCAAGGGCATCAGACCCATTGAAAGGAGGGTCTGTGGGAGGGAAGGGCCACGCGAGGGCAGGTAGAGGTCATGGGATCAAGGGAAGAGCCAACAGTAGCCGGAATATAACCCCCTTGACCATGTCTTTGCTGGGACAGCAGGTGTGAGTCCCTCAGAGAAGCCCCCCAGCTGCACCGACACGGCTCCTTGGACTGACCTCTGGAGAGAAGACCGTAAATCCTTCAGGCTTTGCAGCCCCTGAGCCAAAGGAGCCCCGAAGAGCCTCTTCCACTGGGAGCACAGCACAAACTCCAGCCTCGGCCACCATCGCTGGAGGAAGGCAAACAGCAGACATTCACTGAATACAGAAATGTGCGAGTTCATGATGGAACTTCCTGGAGGTCCTCTGTCCAGGGACTCAATGGATCCTCCCCCTCCCCCTCCTTACGATGCAATGGCAACAAGTTAGAAGAAAAAATAAGACCAAAAATTCGGAAGCGGCCAAGAGATGATGGATAAGAGGGGTAAAAAAAGTTAAAAATTATTGTTGAATATATATTAATAATGTACACCATTATTAGAATTATATAGGCAGGAAAATTACTTAGTAAATTAGATAACTAGAATTTGTATGAGGGTATTATTAAATATGTATACAAATGTGATTAGCAGTGAGAGGCTAGAATTAAATAATTTGAGATCAGACAATGAAAGAATATATTTTAATGAAAACGTGTATAGATAGAAGAATGGTAAGGATTGAAAAGAATATGAATATGAATAGATGTACATTAAATGCTTGAATGATTGTGACTGGAACTAATAGTGTATACTGAAATACTGAATAATGAAAAAATGAAGGATCACGTCTTTGAATATTAGAGGGTTGGAGGGGAGGAAGGGTTAAAATAGAGGTAGAAATTAGAGAGGAATAATAGTAAAAATAAGACACTAAAATGTTACAATGTATGGAAGATCTATGAGAAGGTTTAGAACGGAAGGACGACAGTAATGGAAAATGAACATGAAATGTAATTATTAGGAATGATAATGTTACGTTTATTTATATTGAAATGATGATACCCAGATACCACACCATTCACACAATGAGATGTATAAAATAAAATAAAAAAATAACAAAAACTGGAAAACTAAAGAAATGAGGTTGTGAGGAAAAGCCTCTTACCGCAGCGGAACAGAGGAGGATGGGACAGCTGGCTTGGCACGAAGACAGCACAGCGGTCACCTCTCGGGCAGGATGGCTGCACTCCAAACTGCTGCTCAGGAGGCCCTGAAGAACAGCAGGTGCCTCAGCGTGTAGGAGCCACAAGGGCCCCTGACACCAAGAAACCAACCTTGGCACCACAACAGCCAGCACTGTCACCATCATCCCAATGACTTTAAAGCACATCCAGCCCACCGATCACAGGAAAACAAGGCCACCCGCTTCCCCCCTTCTCCTCCAGCCGCTGCCCTTGCTGAAGCCCTGGGAAAGGGGGCAGGGGAGCCAGGCTGCACAGAGAGAGAAAACGGCCACAACCATCTTCCTTTCGTTCCCCATTCTGACACAGTTCTAGCCCCACTGCCCACTTCCAGCAACCCTCAATGGCTTCTCCTCCATCATCTCATGGGAGGCTTCCGGAGAGCAGGACAACGAGGCCTGTCCAAGCCAAGGCCACCTCCGTTGCTGGAGAGTAAGGGGCAGCTGAGGGACCCCCATGGAGTGAAAGAACAAGCCTTCTCTCGGTCTTCTTTACCCTGAAGAAATGTGCGGTGATGTCATAAGGCAGAGAGCATCCTCTGGAGCAGCTGTTCCTCTGCAACAACATCAGAAGTGGGAAGAAGAGGTGAGGGAAGCCCAGCTCATGCCTGAGCCAGGAGAGAGGAGGCCTCAGCCACTCAAAGTTACCATGGACTTGAAAAGTGACTCGGCCTCAAAGTTGGCTGCCACACCACCCCTGCGCTCATGTGATCGCATCTCCAGCACTTGGCAACTGCCTCACATTTACAACCAGTTGCGGTCACATGATGGTTTTGCGCTTTTCCAGCAAAAACCACTCGTTGGATAAGCTGGTTTCAGACTCATGACCAAACCTCTGGCCACAAGTCAAAGACCATCTGCGCTTCAGGTGCTTCTGCTACTTAATGAAGGAGCAGCTGACGGCAGAGCCTGTGCTGGATGTTGCCGCTCCAGACAAAGCAAGCTAGAAAAGAAATCCCTAATAAAACCCCACAGGCCTGGAGGTCCAGTTTGTCCCCCTTTTTAGTGTCCAGAGGGAGCAGCCCAGACTGCAAAAGAGAGGACCCTGCTGGGCTCTAGGAAGTGATACATACCAATCCCGTGTTTACAAAAGAGAAGAAGTCTTCACAGGCCACAACGATTTCCCCTCCTCTCTTCTGCGTTGCCACAAGAACCGACGGAGGCAGGCTTAAGAGGACGCTGAGGAAACAACAAACTCCCCTGAGGCGAAGCCCAGCCCAACTCGGTCTTCCTGCCCCCATCAGGCCGTAAGTGGGGGGAGGCTGCAGGTGTGCCCTCCTCCCTGTGTATTCACCTCGTTTGGGAGAGCAGTTCCTGCTGCCGGAGCAGCCGGTCCCCCAAAGCAGCCCCGGTCCCCAGGGCCCTCAGCCTCTCCCGGAACACCTGGAACAGGAAGTGCTCTTTCGTGCCGCAGCCGCCCGGCAGGCCTCTCCTGCGCTCCAGCTCCAGCTCCAGCACCAGCTCCTGAAATCAAGGCAAGGCTCTGAAGGCCTCCTCTCCTCCGCAGGTGGGAGAGGAGAGCCAGTCCCTGCTCACACATCCAGGCGGCTGATAGGCCAACATAATGGCTGAAGTTTCACAACCCAGAAATGATGGAAAAATAACAGCATTTGCTGAAGAGGCCCACTCAAAGAGCCTGACAGTCACTGTTTGCATTGTTATGCAGGGAACTCTGCACTCTCTGGAAGAGAAACGGGTGGGTGGAGGAGGAGGAAGGAGCCTGTTCCAACCAGGCTGATGAAGCAGCTTGGCTGTGACTCCCCAATGCAGCCAGGTGGAATCCCAGCATTGGGCCAGCCCGATGGACTGACAGGAGATGGACAACAGCCTATAGGAGGCTGTTCCAAACAGTCAGCCCCACCCTGGAGTATTTCTTCGCCCTCCCGTAGTTAGACAGAGGTTGGAATCCCATTGCCAGCCACTTCCTCTTTCGATGCAGTGGCGCACCTGGGCATGCTTTCTGATGCACCCTTAGCAAAACGGTGGGCAGAGCCAGGTCAGATTGCCACCCGCCTGGGCCATGACGCTTGTGGGCTGGAAAGCCCCTCGGCCACTGCATTTGCTGAAGAGCTCAAAGCTCATGGAAAACATCCACAGGCAAAGGACATGAAACAAAAAGTAGCACACACAACTAGACCACCTGAAATCTGCAGTAGAGACCAGGGTTTCCTCTTGCGGGGGTCAGGGGACACTTGGAGTTCGTTTGGAGGCTGCAGGCTTCTGACTCTGTCCTAGAATTCAAAGCAATATGAACTTATATAAACTGTACATACACAAGACAAATCACGGCATTTCCTACAGAAAAAAATAAATAATGGGGTAGGCATTTTAATATGCCTTGGGCTGGATCCAGGTATAGTCAGACCACGATGTCTTCATTCCAGGTCACTCAGTGACTTCAGGGGATCTGCTGTTAGATATGATATAGTCTGAATCCAGTCCAGGAAAAATGCATAAGTAATGAGCCAAACCATGGAGGAGTAAAGAAAAAGACCAACCATAAAGAATCAGATCTGTAGATCTGATCTGTAGATACGGCATAACTTTTGTGTTACAGAGCTAATCATAGGCAACAGGTACAGACTATCATTTGGTTGCTGAAGGAGCTGAGATGAGAAAAAAGCCCACTGCCCCAGCAAGCAGAGGCTTCAGAAAAGCAGCTTACCTTTGAAGGAAATCCAGAATGGCCTTGGTGAAAACAGCCCCCATCTCTCTCAGGTCCCCCCCACAGCCTCCAGCTGCCACAGACCTCGGGAGAAAGTGCTGGTGCAAAGACCAGGAATGGAACTCCTGCCTGCCGAGGGACCAAAAGCCCAGTTGGGGGAGGGGGGGGAAGCACAGAGTCA
>JANHFK010010762.1:75288-89201 GCA_036250565.1 Sibynophis collaris | reverse complement strand
TTTTAGGGACGCCCGTCCTGTCACTGTCCTGCTTCCTGGTTGGGAGAGAAACCTGTATTCTGTCAATAACAATCCACAACCAACGCAATCTTCCACCAAGCAGAAGTAGACCTTTCATCATCTTCTTTTAATGACCCCATAATCTCTTGTGGGGTGGAATCTGGGCAACTGAATGGAGCTGAGTGTTTACTGGCCGGATGCCCTTCCTGTCGCCAATGTGGAGCTTTTTTCAGCAGATATATTCTCGTTGTGCCCAGAGAGAGAGAAATCAAGCAGAAGTAGACCTTTCTACTAACAAAATTCCATTCTGAAAAATGATATTCTTCATCCAAAGATATGCAAATCATGAACTTTTGGGAAACAGATGGAGAAATCTAACCCGAACCGACGACATAAAACGATGCACGTTTAATCTCTGCCTCTCCAATCTTTTTTCCCAACCAGGTTATTCACCGTCTGCAAATGCCCTACATTAATGATGAGCTTCACTTCATGACCTGGAACACTTGTAGCAGCACCAAGAAACGCAACCGGCTGGTCATTCCGTGTTTCAACTCTTCGCGGATTTATGTTGTGGACACCGAGACTGACCCCCAAGCTCCCTGCCTGTTCAAGGTAGGCCCGCCCATTTCCTGAGGGTGCAAGCCAGGGAAATGGCTTGCAAAGGACTCTGGGAGGGAGTGCAAGGGACTTTAAACCTCTGATTATAACCACTATTGGTCCCTTGACCTTGCCTTAGTTTTGCCCGACCTTTTTATAAGTGACCCAAGGCAAAAGCCATTAACACAGACACTGAACAAAAAAAAAAAATGCATACATCTCGATTTTTGTGATTCTCAAGTTTCCCTGCAAAATCACTGAGCAGAATTATTATGCATCAAATGGAATAGAATCAAAAGGAGGAGCTCATGTTGATTTTAAACGAAAAGGAAAATACATTAACAAAAAAGACCCCATTTTTGCAAGTTGAATATCCACAGCATAGGATAGAAACCAGTTTACCATTCCCACACCTGCAATTTATTGCAGTATGGAAAGAAATCCTGATAAACGACACTAGATGTTACACTAATTTCCCCCTGTCACATTCCTATCAACATCCCCCGTGTTTCACTGACCGCAAGTGAGCGTTGGAGTTTTTAGATCAAAACCATTTGAAGAGTTACAAAGAAAAGAAAAACAGAACTACAGCGCAGGAGTTTTTCTTTCTTTTCTTCCTCTCCCCAACCTTGGCAGGTGATTGAGCCCAGAGAGGTCTTCTGTAAAACCAAAGTGGCTTCACTACTCACCCCACTGTGTCTGGGCAGCGGAGAAGTCATGATCAGCTCCCTAGGGGACCTGTTTGGCAATGGAAAAGGTACCGCTGGGCAGATAGGTTTTCCAAAAAGGGGGTTCGGATTGAGGTGCTATGATGTTGGGACTTGAGAGAGAAACTTTCTCCACAAATTCCGAAAACCTGAAATCTGAGCCCTGGACGCTCTTCCAGGCTGTTGCCACCTCTTGGAGAATTCTGAGTGGGGCAAACTACTTTCATCCAAACCTTCCTGGGAATCACTAACATCTGTTTGAATTCATGCGAACCCCAATCCGCAGGTGCATTTATTCTTGTGGATACGGAAACATGGGAAGTGAAGGGCACCTGGAACCGACCTGGGGATGAGACTCCACTAGGATTTGACTTCGGATACAAACCAAGGCATAACGTCTTATTCAGCACTGAACTGGCGATCCCCAAATTTGTCGTAGACGGGTTCAACCCTGAATTTCTGAGGAAAGGTGAGATGACGGAACATTGCCCGAGCTTAAGGTCCATCGGTCGGGGGGACTGGACTCTTACCTAAAGTGGGACCCAAGACTCCTTCTGGAAGGATGGCACTGAGGGGGGTGTTGGTGGCTATTTAGTCCAACCCTCTTGTCTATCTAGAGCTAGCCCTTCCCCAAGAGGTGGCACGTCAGCTCCTGCTTGGAGGTCTCCAACATGAGAAAGCCCACCACCCTTCTAAGGAACTGCTTAGTGAAAACCTCCGCACCCTCCTGAACATCCTGTGGCAGGAGGCATTCCTACTCACCAGAAGAAGTTGAGATGATTCCTCTCCTTTCCTCTGCAGACTACTATGGCCGCCGCCTGAATGTGTGGGACTGGACCACCCACTGCCTCGTTGAGTCCATTGACATGGGGGAGGACTCTGTCCCCATAGCAGTCCGCTTCCTGCACAACCCAGATTCCTCACACGGCTTTGTGAGCTGTAGCTTCGATGGCTCCATACATCATATTTACAAGGAGGAGGTGAGAACAAGTAGAATCTCTTTCTCCTTTCCCTCAACCGTCCCCTTTTCCATTAGAAAGAATTGGCATCTGGGGCTTCAGCTCAGAATAAAAGAAACCGGTAAAATGCTATATTAAAAAGAGTGTATAATACCGATAGTCCTCCACTTATCACCATGGTCATTAAGTGAATTATATGGTTATTAAGCAAAACCAGACCTCCCCACTGACTTTAAAAGCTCTGCATGTCCCAACCAATCCTGTGTGTCTTTAGGATGGGACATGGAGCACAGAGAAGGTAATACAGATTCCAGACAAGACGGTCACCGAGTGGTGCTTACCTGAAATGCCAGGTAAGTAAATGTAGTACAGGAGGGCTTTTGTTCTCATACTTACCTCTACCTTCCTATGTACAAATTTATATGCTGCCCATTTTACTGTCATGAGACTCTGGAGGACTTATGACATGATAAAACAATAAAATATTAAATATAACCTTAAAATTAACAGATAATTAGCTATGTTGGAGGGGAATATAAAAAGGGGGTTGCACCCTCCATCTTCAAATTAAGGATTTTTAGCATCTTTTGAGAACAGGCCAAGTCTCATCATGGCTGAAAGAGATCTGTAGCTTTTGGGGAGACAAAAATGCTTGCAAATGTTGCATGTCAGGGAATTAAGCCATCTTACTTTCTTCCTGATCTTATTTCTGGGACTTTTCTCTTCTCCAGCGTACGCCGCTTACCTAACTATTTCATTGGATGATCGTTTCCTGTATATGAGCAACTGGTTTCATGGCGACGTTCGACAGTATGACATCACCGATCCCCACTGCCCTCGGCTATTGGGCCAGGTGAGCTTCTTCTCACTTAAAGGCCCTGGAACCATGAGGAAGGCTTGGGGTCCTTGCAGAAGGCCCTTCTTTACACCACTGGAACCAGGATATTGGGTTAAGCAGAAAGCTAATCCAGCCCTCAGTTACTGGCAAAGAACCCCCGTGTTCAGATGGGGCCCGCTTCCAAATATCGCAGTCTGGGCAGAGGAAGACTGTCCTTCAACCTGAACTGACTCTTCCTTTGGGTCCTGCAGGTGTTTGTAGGAGGCAGCATCTGCAAAGGTGGGGTGGTGACTGTGATTAAGGATGAGGAGCTCGACTGCCAACCAGATCCCCTCGTGATCCAGGTGAGCCTCCGTTTTCTGAGCATCAGCCCTCCCTGGGAAACCAGGCAGGTTACACAACGAGATGAACCTATGCTACTTCATGTAAGGCTACATTAAGAGAATCTTGCAAGTCTGAAAATATAACATTCCTGCTGCCATTTTTAACTGCTTGATCCATTAGGTATGGTCCTTCCTAAATTTTCTTTCTCCAACTGCTAAGCCACCGGTGGCTCCTTCCTTTTGCCTGATTGTTTCCTAGGCAGCGTCTCTTCTCCTGCTTCCGCAATGTCATGCATTACGCCGAAAAAAGATCCTGGTTTGAGATACTTGCAGGAAACCTGACAAGGAATCTTTCTCAACAGAAAGCATGGCCTCTTTTCTATGGGACCTCTTGAAAGCCCACAAATAAATCTCCTGCAACAGATTAGATTAATATATAGAGCTATATATATCCTTGGACCTCCTAGATTTCTTGACCACTCTTCGCTTTTTTTCACCTTAGGGAAGGAGAGTACATGGGGGACCCCATATGCTCCAGCTCAGCTCGGATGGAAAAAGGCTTTATGTTGCCAACAGCCTCTACACACAGTGGGATGAGCAATTTTATCCACAACTACTCAGGTATGAAATCTCTCAACAGATGAAGAACATTCAGACCAAATTTGCAAGGAGGTGGGTTCCGCTCCTCCTCTTTCTTGTATTACATGCCAAATCAATCTTGTCCCTACTTTCTACTACTTTGTTATTGTCTCTCTATTTATACTGGAATTGCACAAAGTTTTCCCATCTCTAGAGTTCCCTAATCGCATTATGGAGGCCCAAATAAGCAAGCAAAAGACCCTCCTTCCTAACCTTGAATTCTTCTTCTTTTGCAGTCAAGGGTCAGTCATGCTCCAGATCGACGTGGACACAAAGAAAGGGGGGCTCTGTGTGAACCCAGATTTTCTGGTGGATTTCGGGAAGGAGCCGTGGGGTCCCTCTCATGCGCATGAAATGAGTTACCCGGAAGACTGTACTTCGGACATCTGGGTCTGAGACATTCCTCTGAGCCTACCCTCTTGCTACACTATAGTGGGCAGGGAACTGAAGCAGAGAGCAACTCCAAACCAGAGTGTTGGTTTGTAGTTTAATCCCGCTGCACAGATTTCTATGTTTGAGGAGAATGTGAACAGAGAAATTGTCATCGTAATAAAAAGTTTTCTCGATAATACAGACTCTTGAGGATCAATTTTATTTGATGAGAGCGGCAACCATTGACCAAGTCTATGTATTTTTCTCACAATGCATTTTAAAAGCCTTTTAAGGACCAACACCTTCTTCCCGGGGTTTAGAGAGGAGTGGCTCAAAGTCACCCAGCTTGGCTTCCATGCCTATAATAGGATTAAAATGTATGGGCTCCAATTTCTAATCCAGCACCTTTAACCATTACACTGGCACTCCGTCCATAACTTAAGCCATAAATAATGTTAGTCAGATGCAGGAGAAGGATTTTCACTTAACTATCCTCAAGCACTACTAGGTAATCACAGCCAACAAATCAGAGATGAAGCTGGCTCTTCTAGTTATGCGTCTTCTGGACAAGGGAAAAGAGGGAATTCAGCAGTGGGAGGAAGAAATCCATCTAAATTGGCTGTGGGGCACAACTTTGGCAGGGGGCTTCCTTTGAAAGACACGGTAGGCACCGACGTTCCAATGATGTCAGCTCTCAGAAAAATACATTTAATTCCACGGGATGTAAGGTCCACAGCAGTCAGGTGAGGCTGGTAGGATACACATCTCAACCGCAGACATTTAGGGAGAACATGAAAGGTTTTTGCTCCAACAGAAGCTCAGCCAGTGAGGCAAGGAACCAGTTTCTTACACCAAAAGTCCCAAGCGAGGAGTTTCCGCCAAGTCCAGTTACCCCACCAGTGGTCCAACTCAGAAGCTGAGGTTCCCTCAGATGGAGCTTTGTGGTGAGGTCTCACCACTCCTGTCAGAAGACCTGTGAAGTGGGTGTGGAAGGCACGGGAAATGTGACACACTTCTGAGTTACCAACTGGAGACTGATAAGAGACCGTGCTGTGTAAGAAAAATAGTAACACCACCACATTGTGGGACATGACTGTCTACCTACTACACACTTACTACAGAGACAGCAATTACCTCAACAGCCCCGAGCGCGCGCTGGACCCGTCCCTCCCCAGACGAAACAAAGGCGTTCTCCCCCGCGTCCGCTTCCCTATCGAGCCCTCTCATCTTCCTCAGTTCGCCCGCCAGAGCGTCCCGCCACGCCACGCCACGCTCACACGGCACCTTCGTCCGCCGAGCGGCGCGCGGATTGGCTGGCGCGCGCGACGTCACCGGCGGGGGGGGCGTGGCTGTCTGGTTGGCGCGCGCCTGAAGCGGGGAGTTCTGAGATTTGGAGGGAAAGTTTTGCCTCCTTCTCTTCTTTCGTCCTCTTTGCTTTTTCCTCCTCTTCCTCCTCCATCATCTTCTCCTTTTTATGTTCCTCCTCTTCCTCCATCTTCTCCTTTTTATGTTCCTCCTCCTCCATCATCTCCTTTTCTTTTTCCTCCTCCTCCTCCTCCATAATCTCTCTTCCTCCTCTTCTTTCCTGAGGTAAATTCTCCTCAGCAGAAGATGGAAGGTGGATCACTCCTCTCCCCGTGAGGAGGTCTCAGGGCTGTGACAACCACCACTTCATTCACCAAATGTCATTTTGGAAAGGTCTTCTGAATCCGACAACATGTCTCACTTGTGTTTTTTCTCCCTTCCACAGACGGGGACATTCTGAACGTGGGGTTTGACTCTTCCCAGGTGGAGACGGAGAATCGTGGAGAGTTGTAAAGTCTGTGAAAGCGAACCTGACCAAAACAGGACAGAAGCTGCCTGACTTGTCTTAATGTTGTGATGAAAGATGTGAATCTGCCTAATTGTATTAAACTTAATGACTCTATGAGGTTGCTCTTCGTCTGGGGGTTTTCTTCTTCCATGAGATAATTTGACTGAGCAAAAGAGCAACATTTAATGTGGTAGGGCCTTTCCTGCCTTTATATTCACTTGGTGTTGACTAAATGATCTACAATATTATTATTATTATTATTTATTAAATTTATACCCCGCCCTTCTCCCTTGCGGGACTCAGGGCGGCTTTATATAAAAATTATACATTATAATATAATTATAATGTAGTGAGATTGGATGACACCTATGAAAAACACCATCACGAGAAAAATTATGCCAATTAAAACTGAATTCCAAACACACTGCCAAGGAATGAACTCTCCAAACACTTGGAAAGAAATATTCTTGGAATCCATTGTTCTTCAAGTTTCATAACACTAATTGTCACATTTTACAAAATGTAAAAACAACTCTATTTCATCCTCTCAGAGAAGGCTCTAGAATGTAATGAATCAATGTGGACACCAAGAAAGGCAGCTTAAAAGAATGAAAATTTGAAAACCCTTCTCCCGGCGTGACACTACCTTCGATATCTGGATCTAACAAACTCCCCAGCTTTGACTGCATTAGGGCATTGCAAATATAACTTTTAATTCCAACCATTTAACCTGATGCAAGAGAAGCCCTGAAGCACACTGAACTTTTGATTCCTTCTACACCTTGGCACCTGATCTTACATTCATACTGAAGACTTACTAACAAATAGTGAGAATCGTAATGTGTTTTTAAAAATCAGTGTCTGCAGATAGAAGTCTATCATGCAAACAACAAAAAGTTTAGAATCGCTTTTTCCTTGAGATGCAACTTTTTTCTTGCCTGTGTGTGTGGTTCCCTCCGGGTGGGGCATGTCCTGTTTGGCCACAAAATTTCACATGAATACTGTGCCTAAGCAGTCATCATTTTGCTGTATGGCAGCCCTATCCCTGGATTTTAAGAATCCCTGCATCCAAAACAAATATCACCCAGCATCAGTGATCACACCTTCATTCATGACACTAATGGAAAAAGAGGAGAAAGGACTGTTTCTCATACAATGTGTGAGTCTGACAGGTCTGAAACCTGAATGTTCCTAGCAGTGTTCACGCTTTCATTTTAAATTCTGAAATCTCTAGCACCAATCTACTGAGACAAAAGAAAGCAAAATAAGCAGTAATTTTCCCTGGAACCCTTAATATGAAACTCATTTGTTTTCATCTTCAGTAGCTTAACAAGCCTTTATCTGATAAAGTGATGGAACTTTGAAATGTGTGAGACGGCCTTTTATATTAAAAAATATCACACCCAGCAACTATTGCCCGTTTAGGCTTACTCCACAGAACCTGAATCAAACTTTGAACAGTCCAAGTCCATAGAATGTGAATGTTGGAAAAGCCATTGAAGATCAACTAGACCAGGGGTGTCAAACTCAATTTCATTGAGGACTGCACCGGCGTTGCGTTTGATCTCGGGAGACCGGGGTGGATGTGGCCAAGGTGACCATGGCCAGCTCAACGTCACTTGTGTCTGACACCCCTGATCTAGACTAACTCCCTTGTCTGGTGTGGGAATGCAGTTGGATCAGACTGGAAGTCCTTGGTCCCTTATTCAGGAAGGTGCTACCTCGAGATCCCATGAATGTTGATGGGCTCCATTTTTTATCAAAACCCAAGAAAGGTGATGGACGGGAGGTCAGTAGGGTAAAACCTCTATAAAGAGCAGGAGGAGGCAAGAAAGTTGAAAAAGTTGTAAAAGTCTATCTAAGAAAGGAAAGCTGAAAGAGACTTTGTTAGGGAGAAGAGGAGAGGCAAGACCAGCAATTCCAGCCCTAGAGTCATCAAAGAATATTAAGTGGCTGGCACTCAGCATCAGGAAGAGCTTAGCAGGCGTAATTCAGATGAATTCAAAATGCAGTGGTAAGATTAATATTACTACTTATGAAAATAAAAATTGCCTGGGCTAGGGCACACCCTGTAATGCTTCCTTGGACCTACTTTTTGAGCCAAAGAGCTTTCTTGGAATTTGAAGGAGACATTTTCTTGGAATTTGGAGCGTTGATTCTAGTTAATTCTAAATCTTTACTTTACCCTGTGGAGCCACTAATACGCAGGCAGGCCGCCATTCCATTTGCAAAGCCCTGAAACGTGAAACCATCTCCAAATTCTGTGGCTTCTGCTTCTTACAGTATTCCCTCTCTAATAGCTATTCTCAATGTGCGCTGAACTGCCTCTGCCCGGTGAATCTGGTTATTCCGATCAGAGTCAGCAAAACAACAAAACCAGAAGATGTGATGGGGGTTCAGATAAACTGTTCTGAGGAGGCAATCCAAAGCGTGTGAGGTGAAAGAGATGAAACAGACATATTAGGGCCATTGTTTCTGAACAAAGGCCCCAAAGGGTGTGGAATCAGCTGGCTGGGCTTCTCTGATACGAGATGAAGGGAGAGAGCCTCTGGGCTTCAGGGATCGGCCCTTTTCTTAATGAATTCCTTCGGCGTGCACCCTCTGGGAATGGAACAGGATTTGGTCAGCTCCCATGGGTTATATAAACCGGATGCAAGCAAAGCTGGAGAATCTCAGGTGTACAGACTGAGGCAGAGCAAAAGACAGAGGAAGAAATGCTCAAGCAACGGACAAGAGATGCGGAGAAGAAATCTCCGAAGATGCCAAGCAAAGGTTGGAAGTCAATCCATCTCCAAGAGACCCGACTTTTTCCCCCAATGCCACCTGTCCACAACCTTCCTTAAAATGCCCACGTCTCCTTTATCGCTCATGATGCCAAGAAGCTAAATCTTTTTCTCTTTTTTAAAGACGGAGATGAATGTTGTTACCCAGGCCCTGGATATCCAACGCCCTTGGACGCCATGAGAGGTAAGAAACGGTCATCCTATCTCCTCTTCTGGAAACCTGGGCAGGGAAATGGATGTTGAGTCCAGGCAGAGCTGCAGAGATGAGGTGTGAGCTCACGCTTCATAATATTAAGCCACCTCGTTTGAAGCATGGTGTGTGGAACAAGCTTAACAAAGTTAGTTTAGCCATTTGACGTAGGACTTCCATTCTGTTATCAAGACCCTTGACCAATGATTCAATCCATCGCACAAGTTACGTAACCAACTTTAACAGGATGGACAAATGTAAGTCTAGCAAGTTATAACTCAAACAAAACAATTTTACGGTTCAGGTCCAGGATCCTAAAATGTGGATTTTTTTTTTTCCTCCAGGACCCCGAGAGAGGCTGATGTACGTGACTTGCATCTTAACTGACACAGGGACCCAGATGCCGGATTATCTTGCCACAGTGGATGTTAATCCTGAATCTCCCACGTTTTGCAAAGTATGAGGTTACTTAGTTCTTTGGGAAGATTTGAACGCTTGTTTGGTTTCCTTTTCCTTGGGCTTCTGTTTAATACCTTGAGTTCCAACTCAGGGATGGTGGATGGGGTGGAAGATAAAACGTTGCTTCGTAATGCTCCGAATAGATATAAAACCTGGAAGATGTTTCAGAAGTGCACCAAAGGGAGAGGCAGTTTTCACTCCATTTTAGCAATCTAGGAGAACGCTTAAAGACTCAACCCACAGGTGTTGGAATTGAAGTAATTTAGGGAAATAGCCACTTAGTTTACTTAATGACACCTCACTCGCTGTGACCGGGTTTCCGATCGCAATTGTTGCTGCAATTGGAGGATAATCTGCATTATTTACAATACGTTCAGATATATTTTCAATTTCTAAGATACCTTTTAGTAATGAGTAGAATAATAAAATCAAGCTGGAAATAATTAAGTTAAATCAAATTACGGGAATGCTTTGTTCTAAGCTCAACAAAGCTCAGCAGCTCCCAGCGTGTTTCTAGTCGTTCTGTTCCTCGGTGTCTAATGGGTGTCCTCAGGCAGATTTGCCATTTTCATGTTTTTGTGTCAGCAGAGTCACGGTCAGTTACACCTATGCACAGACACCTTAACTAGGTGCAGTTGAGGCTGGGATTATGAGCGCTGTGGATCATTAGCTAGTACCGCAGACTCCTATGCTACAATGCACTGGGCTTGCTCACAATCCACAAAGCAAGCAGGCGATGCTCAGACGCCGGCTCTTGCATTCACAGATGTGAGGACTTCAGCTCCTCGCCTCAACGTGTCTGCAGCTCCCAAGGCCAAGGGTTGGCATGGTGGAGCACAGTTGCGCCAAGGGTGCATAAAAGACTGGGAAGGGGAGGAAAACGCGGTGTGTTTTAGAAGACGCCCACCTGTTGGTGAGGTTCTGCTTGCCGGTTGTAAGTGGGAGCAACACTGCATTCTGCCAGCCACAATCCATAGCCAAAGCACTTTTATGCCAAGCAAAAGAGACTTTTCCAACAAAATTCCATTCCACAAGTGGTGTTTTGTATCCAAAGACATCTGCAAATCGCAAACTCTTGGAAATCACACGGAGAAACTCAACTCCAGCCGACGAGATAAATAATGCTTGTTTAATCTCTGCCACCCCAATCTTTTCCCACCAGATTATTCACCGGCTGCAAATGCCCTGCATTAATGATGAGCTTCACTGCATGAGCTGGAATACTGGCAGCAGCTGCTTTGGAGACCCCACCAAGAAACGCAACCGGCTGGTCCTTCCGGGTTTCAGTTCTTCACGGATTTATATTGTGGATACTGGGACTGACCCCCAAGCTCCCTGCATGTTTAAAGTAAGCCACCCACCCAAAGAGGATGCAAGCCAGGGAATTGGGTTGGAAAGGGTTCCCCAAAGGCTGCTGTGTGGGGGAGCTAAGGGACTTCAAAGGTGTGAGCACAACACCACCCCTGACCTGCCTTTGGTTTGTGCCCCAACCTCCTTATAAGTGATTGAAGCCAAAGTCCATTTTCACAGGGGCTTTGGAGTTTTTAGACAAAAAGCATTTTGCAGATGTGTAAAGAAAGAAAACAGAATTGCAATGCAAGAGTTTTTCATGGTTTTTGCCTCCCCCTCCTCAACCCTGACAGGTCATCGAACCTAAGGAGGTCTTCTGTAAAACCAACATGGCTACAATACGCACCCCACACTTTCTGCCCTCCGGAGATGTCGTGATCAGCTCCTTAGGGGACTTGTACGGCAATGCAAAAGGTATAGCTGGGCAGCTTTCTTTTCCTTTCAGCCAACACTTCCTGGGAGTCACCTACACCTCTTTGAATTAATTTGCATTCTCCCCGCAACACCCCAATCGCAGGAGGATTTGTTGTCGTGGATGTGGAGTCATGGGAAGTGAAAGGCACCTGGAACCCCCCCGGCGACGCGGCTCCACAAGGATATGATTTCTGGTTCCAACCAAGGCATAACATCTTAGTCAGCACTGAAGCTGGAGCCCCCAAGTTCTTCATGAACGGGTTCAACCCTGAAGACCTAAGGAAAGGTGAGATGCCAGAGAACGAAGCGAATTTATGGCACATTGGAATTCAAAATCCAGGAGGTCTGCACTCCAACCTAGGGAGGGGCCCCAAGTCTCTTTGAGGAAATTTGACGCTGAGGGGGTGTTGGTGGCCATCTCGCCAATCCTCTTGTCCATCCAAAGCTAGCACTTCCTCAAGAGGTGGCATCTCAGCTTCTGCTTGGAGGCTTCCAACGTGAGGAAGGCCACCAGTCTTCTAAGGAATTGCTTAGCGCATCCTCCTCCTTAGGGAAACCCTCCGCGTCCTCCTGGGTACCTCCAGCAGGTGCCAGAAGAAGTTGAGCTGATTCTTCTCTTTTCCTCTATAGACCGCTATGGCCGCCGCCTGAACCTGTGGGACTGGACCTCCCACTGCCTTGTCCAGTCTATTGACCTGGGGGAGGATTCTGCCCCCTTGTGTGTCCGCTTCCTGCACAACCCAGACGCCCCACATGGCTTTGTGGGCTGCGCCTTCGACGGCGCTTTGCATCATATTTTCAGGAAGAAGGTAAAAACAAGCAGAATTTCTTTCTCCTTTCCCCCCACCTCTGCAGGGAAAGAACGGGCATCCAGGCCTTCAGCTTAGAATAAACCACAGAATAAATGGGATAAAATACAGCTTTAAAACAATATAATACAGGTAGACCTCGGCTTATGACCAAAATTGGCCCCATTGCTAAGTGATGTGCTTGTTAAGTGAGTCACATCTGATTTTTTACAAGCTTTTTGCCATGGTCTTTAAGTGAACCGCTTGGTCCTTAAGGAAATCCAGCTTCTCCCTCTACCCCCTTGACTTTGCTTCTCAAGAGATCTCTGGGAAGGTCGTGCATGATGATCCTGTGATACCACAAGTATCCTAAATACATGCTTGTTGCCAAGTGCCGAATTTTGAGCAAGTGACTCATGGGAGGTCACGGAGGTCATAACTCCCTTTTCTCAGAACCAGTCGTAACTTCAGTTGATTAATGAATGGCTGTAAGTCGAAGGCTACCTGTAATTCGAAAACTATGACCGCGATGATACGGAAATCATGACGAACAGGAACCTGAACGTAGAATTGCAAAGTCAGACGACAACCCTGGGAGATTTTGGGGTGGAGGGGTTCACCCTAAGGGAGTGAAAGGGAATTTAGAGAGCCCCAAGGACCCCATAGAGAAGCTGAAAGGGCCAGGAGCTGGCAGTGATTGGGATTCAAAAACTACAGGAATATTTCAAATCTCTTGGAAAGACCTCAGATTAGGAGGCAGACACCATGGGAAGTGGAAGGGCTGCGGCAAATTTGTTTGGAGGGGAGAGCGTCCCGCGTCCCAACCAGCCTCGCGTGTCTCTTGCAGGACGGGTCGTGGGCCACAGAGAAGGTTGTCCAGATTCCAAAGAAGTTGGTCACTGGGTGGTACGAACCTGAAATGACATGTGAGTAAATTTATTTATTTATTAGATTTCTATACTGCCCCTTTCCTGGAAGGACTCGGTAAATGAAGTTCAGGGGGGCTTTTGTCCTCACGCTTATGTCTCCGTCCTCTACTTTTGTATGTGGTGGAGTTGACGCCCTCTGTTAAGGATTTTTAGCATCTTAGGAGAATGGGCCGAGTGCCTTCAAAACTAAGAGATTTCCACATTTTTGAGGAGACACTGATTCGTAAAAATGCCATGGAATTAAGCAACCCTCCTTTCTTCCTGACCTTATTTCTGGATACCTTCTCTTCTCCAGCGTTCCTCACAGACATGGTCATCTCGCTGGATGACCGTTTCCTGTACCTGAGCAACTGGTTTCACGGCGATATCCGGCAGTATGACATCTCTGATCCTCACTGCCCTCGGCTGACGGGCCAGGTGAGCTCCCCTCCCACCCAAAGGGCCTGCAACCGTGAGGAAGGCTTGGGGTCCTTCCAGAAGTTCCTTCTTCCACCATCAGAACCAGGAGGTTGGGGGAAGCAGGAAGCTAATCCAGGCCTCAGTTACGGGCGTGTGCTGGTAGAACCTCCATATTCAGAGGAGGGGTCCACTTCCAAATATCTGGGCAGAGAAAAACCGCCGCTTGGGGAAGGAGAGACTGTCCTTCGGCCTGAGCTGACCCTTTCCTTTGGCTCCTGCAGGTGTTTGTAGGAGGCAACATCTACAAAGGTGGGGTGGTGACTGTGATTAAGGACGAAGAGCTGGACTGC
>JANHFK010010759.1:3775-14041 GCA_036250565.1 Sibynophis collaris | reverse complement strand
GGGGAGTGATCTCTACAACCTGCCAAATTGCTTCATTGAAGAATGTGACTGATGACACACGGGGGGAGGGGGGAAACAGGATCAGAGCTGGAACATGCTGACATGAAGCTCCTAATAAATAACTGGATTTCTTTTGAAGCTTGGCTAGAGGCTCATGATTTAATTAGGGCATCAGTTGGAACCCTAACATCTTTGAGGGCTGAATGCCGAGAGGCACAGATTTCCTCTGCCCTCTGCATTCCCACCCCATGCTGAGGCAAACCAAACGGGCCAGGGTCTCCCTCCCCGCTAAGTGGCCCCATCGAGCTAGCTTGCAAACTCCGCTGAGTATAGCTTCAAATGTTCAGCTTGTGTGTCCCTCCTGGCTAGCACCAGTGGAGAAGGTGTGTGCCCTACCTGCTCTGCTGTTGCCAGCCAGAGATGGGGCTCCATGCTGCCACCTCCCAGCCGAAGAACCATGTTTGTTTGTGTGCTGGTTGCCTCTAACGAAGGAGCTGCGCTCAGGCCACCCAGGCTCCTGCCATGGGGGAAGAAAAGGAGAAGGAAGGGGAATGTCTCTCTAACAGGATCCAGATTGGAGTTGCCTTATTTTGTGTGGATCTCTAACACTTGGCTTTGCCTGCCAGCCTCCACTCTCCCTCCACAGCCCAAGTGGTTGGATTCACACGACACGTGAAGCTGGGCAGGAGAGCATGGGTGATAGGTAGGTAGATAGGTAGATAGACAGATAGATGAGACAAAGAGAAAGAGAGAGAGAAAGAGAAAGAATGAGAGAGAAAGAGAGGAAGGGAAAGAGGAAGAGGGAGGAAGAGAGAGACAGAGAGAGAAAAAGGGAGGGAAAGAGAAAGAAAGACAGAGAAGAAGAGAGGGAAGGGAGGGAGAGAGAACGAAAGAGAGAGAAACAGAGAGAGAGGGAGAGAAAAAGAGAAAGAGTGGGGGAAAGAGGGTGAGGCACAGAAATATTACAAAAGTTTTTCTTTTTTATTGTTGCTAAAAGGTTCTCTAAAAGGTTCGCCATCACTGTCCTATACCAAACTGGCTTAGTTTATGTTGTTCCAAATACATTATCAAGCTGTATGTAAAGCCAACACACGTAGATGTGATATGGCTTTTTTAAATTGATGAACCAATATGAATTTCAATTTCATATCATGACTTGCTTGATGGATTCCAGGGTGATAAGAAATAAAGAAGCTCATAGAAGAAGAGGAGGCCAACCTATTCTCCAAAGCACCTGAAGGCAGAACAAGGAACAATGAGTGGAAACTATTCGAGGAGAAAACCAACCTAGAACTAAGGATAAATTCCCTGGCAGTTAGAACAATTAATCAGTGGTATGGCTTGCCTTCAGAAGTTGTGGGTGCTCCAACACTGGAAGTTTTTAAGAAGAAACTAGACAACAATTTCTCCAAAATGGTATAGGGTTTTCTGCTTGAGCAGGGGGTTGGACTACAAACCTCCAAGATCCCTTCCAATCTGTTATTCTATAGTCAATGGCTAACCAGTGTGGTTTACAGTGGGTTTTGCAGAATAGGTCCTGAGCGTTTAGACAATTGCAGCATTGTCTTTTGAGGAAAGTTACAAATTAATGTTTATATTCCAAGCTAATATATCTGAATCTCATGTTATAGCTGTCATATCCTTTAGAATGTTGCTAAATTATTTTGGATAATGGCCTTGAGAAATGAAACCTAAATAATTTAGGGGATGGAGATGTTTGCCACCAAAAAGGGGCTCAAAATAGACACATGTGAGTTCAGTGCATGCATCACTAAGCAAGATTATTTTTGAGGAGCCATACAACTGCATTGAGCTTCCAGTAAGGGCGATGAACTACACCAGAGGCATGGTAGGAACATTGCTCTCAGTGGAAAAGCCTCCTTGGCAGCCAACAACATCAATCACTGGCAGAAGATTTGTTATGACAACATGAAGGAAAGGAAACCTCAAGCTGCTCTCGATGTTAACTTGGGCTTGGTACCCTTGAAATAATATTAACTCTGTGTATTCTGCGCTTTTTATTTTTTTTAAAAAAAGGATAAAGCTTTATTTTTACCAACAAGTAAACAGACGATTGCAGCCGAAACACAGTGCACAAATACAGCTTTGAGCCACTGCAGAAAAAGAAAATAAAAAATTAACAAACAATTAGAACGTAAAACAGTTTTAAACATTACCTTATTTCACACATCATGCTACCCCAAAATTAGGCTTGTGGTTAGCATGTTGTGAAAATTCAGCTGAAGATTTAGCACATTTAATAGGCTGCAAGAATCCTCCTCCTCTCACTGTAGGATTGCTCTATTCACGAAGCAGCAAGAAAAGTGAGCTATTAGTGTCTCAAAACATCTTAGGGAGATATTTATGCAAGCGACATTCGAACAGCTTGATACAATGGTTAAATACGGGAGGTTCCCTTCTATATCATATAATGGATGTATCTGTATTTGCAGAGTGGTAGAGGTAGAAGACTTAGCTCACATATCATTTGATTGTTGTTTGTACAAGAGGGTGAAAGACAGGTATCTTGTTCATATATTAAACAAATGACCTATTGGGAGTCCCATATTTAAAAAAAACCATATGTGATGATATGAAATACTGAAATATAATTTTATATTATTTCACTTATCCATGTACCAAATTATTGTATTGTATTGTATTATTATGTACCAAATTATTGTATTTTACTCCAATTTCGTTTTAAATTGTTCTTACAGATTTTATTAATAATTTGTGTTTTGAATTGGGTTTGTATATGACCTATGGGCTAATCAATAAACTAAACTATTGGTGCCTGCTTCTGATGTTTTGTTCAGTTGCCCAGTATTATAAGGACTAAACCCAGAATGTCCCATATGCTGAGTTTACATATACACTAAGCAAGTCACATTATAGATTTGTGTTATGCATAAAACTGGTATCTGAGAGTAAAGCCATGCCTGAGAGTAAATACAAAGCATGAGTGAGACTAGGTAATATTATTTTGAATCTGAAATAATGCTGGTCTGCATTATCTATCTGAAAATTGCATTCTCTGTTGCAGAAAGCCTATGTATTAAGTCCAGATGAAGAAAGATAGTCTGATTTTATATTTCTGTCTGGCTGCTTGCATTATACTTTATTTATGTTAGATTTTATAGTTTAGCAAAGACTTCTTGGATGGGTTTCAGTTTCTAAAGCTGACATTTATATTAAGATCAGTTTGACAGATTCAGGTGCAAAATAACCATGGCATGAGTGACTTGGAGCAGAGCCATTCCAATTAGGAACAGGAATAATTGCCAAATAAGATGTCTTTATGCAAAGACCTTCCTTGCAACAACTGCTACCTACTCTTCAAGGAGGGTCTAAGAGGATTTCAATGTATGTACCAATTCCATCCGAGACAACTTTATGCTATCAGAACCAATGTTTGAGGGTCAAGAGCCAGGGGCCTAAAACCATAGTCAATCGGTCTTGCTAAAATTGAGCTCAAGCCAGTTTTTCCCCAACCAGGCTCTTAAAATTGAGAAAGAACCTTAACAGTATCACTTGGTTGACCCAAAGTGAAATCAGCATACTGATGATACCAGTTCAATGCTGACAATTGACCTTATCCATTGGCATCATGTAGACCATAATAGGAGTGAGAAGAAATTAGAAGCATGTGAAAGTCTGCAAAACAGGGACTTAATCTTTGACATTCCATCTCCTCAATTCCAACTGGAATAAATCCTGTAGTGGCCCCCATTCCTAACCTCCTAAGGTGGCCTAGAAGAATATCATGATTTATGGTATAAAAGGCCCTGAAAAATCAAGGCAAGCCAGAATGGTTGTAGCACTACCATCTTGAGTCCTGAGTCCCGGAAGGGAGAAGGGTGGTATACAAATCGAAACAAATAAATAAAATAAATAAATCTTGATCCTGCAGGCTTCATCCACAAGGACAGCCTGAATGGTTGTAGCACTGCCATCCTTATCCTGTAGAGTTCATCCACAAGGGCATTCATTTCAATATTATACCGATATCTGAAACTGGAGTAAAACTTCCTCCAGGATTTATGAAGCTTCAAACCAACCATCTTTTCAACAAGAAAATACTAGAGGCATATGAAAATTGTCTGTTGTTTTGGGATGTAATTATATTTTTTTGAGGAAAGGCAGACCATAGCCCGCTTAAGTACAGTTGGGACCACCCTCTTAAAGTTGAATTCAGCATTGCCTGGATGTTATCATACATCTTGAACAAGCATGAGGGCCTTGATCACTCAGGAGTGACATGGATTTAATACGTAGGTAGCTGTACTTTCAGCTCAACTAGACTCCATCTCAGAAGGTCCAATTCATGTTATCTGACTGACACTTCTCATAGAACAACCCAAGGCTCATGTTGCCCTGAATTTCTTGGATGACTGTAGTCACTCCATTACTCCTGCATGGGATTGCATCTGGTGCCAAAACCCAAAAGGGGACACTGTTCCCATGCCCATCCAGGTCTCTTTTATACATGCTGAGTCATTCCTCTCATTCCCTGTTGAGGAAGGCATTAATACAAACTGACCTGGTACTCAGAAGCAACAATTATTTTCCTAATTATTGACCATAATGCCAGATTCTGATCAAAAACAAAATGTCTGGATAGTGAAAACAAGCAATTGAATTTAAAACAATAAAATGATATAAGAGTAAAATCATATGTCTGATTGCTTAAACCATTGGCAACCCAAAATAAATAATAGAATACGTATTAATGAATTGCTACTTTAAAAATAGAACAATTTGAAGAAATTCTGTCACTCATTTGGTATATTTTTGATATTAAATAAAAAATAATGTTCTCAAATATAATTTATTGAGCAGCTTAAGAATTACATTAACAGGAATTCAAATACTCTGGCCTACCACTAATACTCTATCTCCAAGATTCTGCAAAAATACTAATATTATATCCTGCTATCTTTAATACTTGCTTTGGATTTTGACAGTTTAACTGACTAAACCACTTGCAAAATATTGGTAAAGTACCTTTACGCAAGTTATATATTACTTTAAGCAATACTGTTTGTAAGCAAGCCAGCTATTGCAAACTTAAGTCTTCATGCCCATAACTGCAAAAAGCAACACATAGAAAGATAGCATTTTTTTCCTTTTACTGAATTTATTAACTGTTTTTAGCTCTGTTGTACACTGTCTGGAATCACTTGGTTGTGAGATCGACTGCTATATAAATTGATTTGATAAATAATAAATTAAATATTACACATGGAAAGCTTTAACTTCCCTTTCTTTCATGCAATGATCATTCCTTCCACGTCAACTGAGGTTTATAAAAGGCCTGGAAACAGTAGTTAACTCATTATGTTAACTAAACAAGCAATGCAATTACAGAGTCACTCTGTGAGGGAGATGAGCAATTTCTAAATGTGATACATAAATAAAATAAATAAAGTTAGTTGGTCCATATGCCTTTCAAACCTATGCTTTGCACATGATAGAGACTGGATTCACAGAACTCTTCAAGCCAAATGCTCATGTCATGATTTTGAAAACTGCATAAAATGAGTCATATTTTTGTTGCAATGTCAAAACAAAAGGCCAAACAGCATACCTGATGGGAAGTAGAATCTCTGAATATTTCATTTAAAGACTTACTCAGGTTGCTACTGAGCTAGAGAAAACAAACTGTATAAGCCACTGAAGTCACTGTATAAAGCTGCCTGCACTTCAGCAAGTAATCTTCAGCAAGTAATCTGAGTAATCAGCAACCGCCCTGAGTCCCCCCAAAGGAGAAGGGCGGTATAAAAGTCTAATAAATTAAATTAAATTAAATTAAATCTGTCTGCTTAATTTCCTCAGTAAAATATCTTCTGAAACAACTTTTTTTCTGTTCAATTTCTTGTATACTGTAATTGTATAACCTATGAGACACACAAACACATACACACATGTGTATATGATATGTGTATGTGTATGTAAGTGCAAACGTCATTCAAGTGGACAATTGTTTTAATGCAGATATTTGAAGGTTAGAAATGTTACCCTTATGATTGAAATCTCTTGCAGAAGATGTCAATACACCTGTAGCGATCTCTTTCTACAGTAGCAGAGCTGCATGCAATACAATACAAGAAACTACTGTAAATTTATTTTGGATGGTTGAAAAAAGCCAAAGTTATGCTATTAGGATAAATGATAGCTGTTTCTGCCAACAGTAGAACTTCAATTTCATACCAAACGTGAGCTGTTTTACATTTTAATGCAAAAATGTAATTTTATTACTTGATGTATGCTATTCTAAACAATGGATTATTATTCTTGCCCAGTCAACCCATGGCATACATACATATACCCATCATGTTATTCCTTTTCAGCTAAGCGGCTTCATGCAATCTACAGAAAAGAGTAAGAAATATAAGCTAAAAAAATTAAAATATGAGGTAAGAAAAGGAGATAGAGTTAAATCTAAATTAGACCAACACCCTGACTATATTTCTCCTTACCTTCTATCATTATAAACCATCCGTGGGTCCATAATATCTGTACATCCATTTATATGCTGCCTTTTATTATTTATATTTCTCACTTCTTGCCATTGAAAGAACTCAGAACTCTACCCAAGCACAACTTACTTAGCCTTCTTTTCATGTATTTTCTCTGAAGTAAGATCCTGAATAAATTCAATGTACACATTTCATATTAGCTATTCGTTTTTATTCAATATACATTCAGTCAGCACCTATTCATTATTGATCTTATGTATTTGTTATTTGTATTTGTTGTTTAACTGTTTCTGAAGTCACCAATTCCCATGGCACTTACGTTTCTTCTGAGATACCCAGCTTCCATATAACAAAAATGGATAAAGTATGCACTTATGTATATCCATTTTTACAAAACTCATTCTTTTCAAAATATCACATTCTACCCACTTTTTCAACCAGCATTAATGTATCTTGAACTTCTTCAATTATTTTTTCTAGCTTTAAAAATTTTTCAATCAAGCACCCAAATTCAAATGTTTGTTTGCTTTTTCCTTAGAGATGTATAAGTTGTAATAACTTGCAACTCCATTTCCCCCCCAAATCTAACTACTAACTGCTGCTGTCTAACATCGATACAGTGTACAAAAAATATATGCACATTCATGTTTCCAACAATACATCTCTAACATCACCATGTTTGCAGGCTAAAGCAAGAGCTAACAGTTCTCAAGCAGAAATGGCAGTTTGTAAACAACTAGTTAACTTCAAGGCCACCAAGTACTATGCCAAGAATTCATTAATTTGTGGAAATGGCACCAAAGGAATCATTCATATATTCTTAGTGGCAATAGACAATCAATGGTCTATAAGGCTTCATTTTCGCTTGCTAAATTTAGAATCTGAATAAGGAGCCAACATAAGCCATGAAGTGTCAGAACATTAATGTTTTACTGCCAGAGTCTAGTTAGGGAGCCAGACACCACAAACAATCTTTTAAATTTGTCCATAAATAACATTAAACAACCTAGTGGACATCACACATCATCTTATTCAGTACTCAAGGCTGAACCAATTATTCCATTTATCCTGGCTAATTTGACGAAACTACTGGGAACAGTTGGTTCAATATTTAGTTGTCCTGACTAAGATGTGGAATTGCAAGTGTTGTACTGATGTATTTATATTGATTTTTCTATGTGTGTTATTTCACTTCTGCTAATGACTGATAACCTTGTAAGCTGTTTAGATGTAGCCAGAATGAAGCATCATAAACATCATTGCAATAAATAAATAGATAAATGTATGGCATTCATTCATTTGAATTCTACTCCTAAACACCATTCCCATTCAAATTTCTAACTGTCCTTCCAGCACTCTTTCATTTCAGTTCCACTCCAAATTATTTATTAGTTTTAGTTTTAATTCCATTCATACTGGTTGAGGATCCTTATTCAGCCATTTCCATCCATTGTTCCTGTCAAAACAGTTCTTCCTTTCACTTTAAACAGTATCCTTGTGATTACCTTTTTCCTATCTCTACACACTAAAATTTCCCATCTCTATTTTTGCAATTTTTTCTCATCCTTATATAACTCTTGAGGACCCATGTTTTGATATTTGATACTTTTTAGTAATACAGAGAAGATATAGATTTGGTTACCAATATTAGCCATGCCCATTTTTTATGCACCATTACTTTTTAATAATAAGACAAGATATCACATATGCAACCAAAGTTTTTCAGTTTTGCATATTTATGCTATTTTATGGAGGCAAGAATTTCTAATTTAGAGATCTAATCTAATTTAAACATAGTTGCCTGCATCCCACCAGCTAAGAGATACATACTATGTAGTGATACACCCACAGTCATTTGTTTATTTATTAAATTTATATGCACTTGTCTCACTATCAAGCCATTACAATACATGCATGTATTTTTACATACACATATATACATCCTTCATAGCAAAGGCAGTTTAGTTATGGCAGTTAAATGCTTCTTTAAAATGCTTTCTTTTCTTTTTTCTTTTTAAATGAAAATATCTGAACCGTTAAATACATATTTCACTTCCTAACTAAGTACGCTGATCTTCCAAAAATGCTCAACAGCCCAGGAGCAGTTAGAAAGTTGTTGAGACAATTCATTGTTTCATTATTGCAATGGCTTACATATCGAATGAGATTCTGAAACCATTTTGATGTATTTTCCAAATGCATTGAATGAATGCAGGTCCAGTGAATAGAGATGTAATGCTTAGTCTAAAAATATTTAGGCTCTGCTAATGAGAACTAGTTCCTCAGGGGACATTTGAAATTATTTTAAGAAATAGTACTTTGAAGAAAGCTCTGGTTAAGGAAAATAACATTTCAGCCAGATAAAATAAGCTTCAAGAATATTTCCAGAAAGAGCTGTATAGCTGCAAAATTCTACTTCAAAAATTGGATGAGCTTTATCAGCAATGATTGACAGATAAATAAACATTACAGGCCATTGTTGTCAGTTAAAAAGGCAACAGCCTTGATTCAAACTTGACTCCTTGTTATTGGACCTTGGCAATTTATGAGAATGAATTGATTTAAAAATCATAGAAAATAAGTAAATAAAGACAGAAAAGAGTACCTCAATTCTATAGTAATACAGTAATGTTTTATTGCTTTGTCACAAAAATGCCATTTAAAAAAGTATGCAACTTTTAAAGTGTCCCAAAATACTGCATTGGGTGTGGTGATACAAAAATCATGATTAAAGAAGAAGCTAAATGAATAAATCCCAAAAGTATGTCAAATGTTTTAGCCATGAGTATTAAAATTTTCAATCTGCAGTTTCTACAAGGATGCTGACTTTATAAATAAAAGCACCCGGTCTTAGTTTTGAATTTTTGCTTGATCTAAATAAATTTCTTTTTCTTCATGAATAGATAAAGAGTTAGATAAAGCTGTAGAGATATAGGTATATTGATATAAACAATTCGGAGTTGATCTTTATATGATCTAGAGTTTCTTTCTTCGTACCAATGTACAAATATCAGCACATATCCTAGAATAATTTGCTACTTAGTAAAAAGCATGAAAGCATGCATTGAAAAGTCAGTTATGGGTTTGATGTGCCATCAAATGTCATAAATAAGAATGATTATCTTAGGACAGCATTATTACAGCAGGAACAATATTTAACCATTCATGCTTTACTTAGTCTATTGTGAATTTGAGCAGCTAATGTTAGCAAGCATCTTATATATACTCTCACAGTTTTTGAGTTTCCACAGATTTCCCCCCCCCTCCAACTTCAAAAAAGGGTGCTATTATTTCCACCCTGCAGATTTTATGCAGGCAGAAAAATGATTGGAAATGTGGGAAGACTGTAAATGAAAATTATCATTATCTAATCACAAAATTTTGTGAATGAATATTGCATAAGTAAGGCTTTATTTGGAAACATGTCTTATAAAAAGGCTATTTTATGGGCGAAATGAAAAATAATTATTTTAATAGGAAATATAGTACTGTATATTCAATAAGTCATGAATGTATTCAGAATGTCATGTAGTTATTGCAATTCAGGATTCAGTTCCAATAGACTATAATAGATACTACAAATATCCTTGTGCTGGACCATAAACCCAAGAACAGTTATGAAGTTCCAAACTCACCTATCAGTGCTACAGAGCAGAATTTATTTCTCAGTACTGTAAGCAGATGAACGTGGCATATGAATTATTGAGCAGAGAGATTACTTTATGGGATCCTCAAAACTCCAGCATTGTACTGCTTCCCAGATGCCATATCAGCTGCAGGAATG
>JANHFK010010752.1:267286-279371 GCA_036250565.1 Sibynophis collaris | reverse complement strand
AAAATTATATTACTTTTTGTTCGGTGGTGTGTGCATCATTTCGGAAGGATTACCGTGGGTGAGACACAACAGAAGCGTAAAGCAAGGGAGCTCACTGCCTGGCCTGCCCCTTCTCCAACGACCCAGGTGGAGGGCAATCGGCTTCTGCTCCTGGCCCGGAAGATGGATCTGGCCAGGAGGAAAGAGAAGAGGAGTCGAAGGAGGAGGAGGACGCACAGCTCTGTGAATTGCATCGGGGAGGGGGGAAAATCATCGCCTCCATACATCGCGTTTTCTGGCATTTTCCTCCCTGATTCTCCGATGCAATTCACCGAGCCACACGTCCTCATGAAAATGCAGCAGCGGTTTTCAGCTGGTTCCAAGCAGCACCCTAACCGCTTCTGCTGCCCATCTCCCAGCATGCAGTCACATCTCTTAGTCATGTGATCGCCATTTGCCACTGCCCAAGCCAGCTTCTGACCAGCAAAGTCAATGGGAGAAGCCAGATTTGCTTAACGGCCACATGATTCACTTAACGACTATGGCACAAAAAAAAGAAAAGGTAGTAAAATCGGGTGCGAATCACTTAAAAATTGTCTTGCTTAGCAAGGGAAATTCTGATCCCAATCAGAGTTGTAAGTTGAGGATTACCTGTGGCTACAACTTAAGTTTTGAGAACTTATTTCCATCTTCGGTTAAGTTCAAAGTAGTTTAATATAACAGTCATATTTTTGCGTACTTTTTCCTTAACACATTTATTGATCCCATATGTTTTTTTATGCTCATTCGCAAACCAGATTTAGAACCAGACGTGGCTGCCTGTTCCATAAATGTCAGAAAGTGTGAATTGTGTAGAACTGCATAGTATAAATTGAGCACATTTTATTCCCATCCTTGGCAGTAACTTTCCACATACTTGAACAAGGAAGCCCTCTTCTGGTTTAAACGAGAAAGTTTACTTCTAACCATGAGCAGCAAATAGGTGTGTAACTCATCAAATTGTTGACAAGCATCCCATTAAAAAAAAAATGCTCATCATTGAAGGCTTAACCTTGAATTAACATCAATCCCTAGAGCTCAAAGCTTTTGAGTTCAGAGTCCCAAAGGTGATTTTTACAAAAGGCAACAGGAGTTTGATGTATTTTTTTTTCCTTTGAAAACATTTCAATTCTCATCCAAGAAGCTTAGTGAGAATCTCCATAGACATTTGAGTTCAGAGTTTGGCTGTGCTCTAAAAGACTGGATAATTTGATTTATGCCTTGGGCAATCCTAGTTTGTGCTAATAATTTCGACTGAAAAGAGTCGATCATGAATATGATTGAGCAAATGTAGTTGAGATGCTCTAAAATAATGCCCATTTATAGAATAGCAATAGCAATAGCACTTAGGCTTATATACCGTTTTATAGTGCTAGGCCCGATGGGAATCTGACAACAGCCAATAGAATACATGTTCTTGCACAGGAACAGCTACTTCAAGTGCAAAGCCCAAGAGAAGGTATAAATACCTCTCCACTCTCAACTCCATTTTGTCAGCTGCATCAGAACCACATGTGGTTCATAAGTGCCTTGGGTGCAATCCAAAACATCTGGAGCCACACTTAAAACAACATTGGCATTGACAAATTCACTATCAGTCAGTTGCAAAAGGCAGCTTTACTCGGAACAGCTGAAATCCTGCAATGATACTTCTAACACCATAAAACATCCACATCTGGCCATCCCAAATTGAGTTGGGAAGAACTCAATAAGCGAAGAAAAATGATAAATCCAGTCTGAACATCTGGCTGACTATGTGACAAACCCTAATTATATTAATAGTATTCAGAGCCGAAGTAGCGCAGTGGTTAGAGTGCAGTACTGCAGGCTACTTCAGCTGACTGCTGGCTGCAGTTCAGCAGATCGAATCTCACCGGCTCAAGGTTGACTCAGCCTTCCATCCTTCCGAGGTGTTGGGGGCAATATGTTGACTCTGTAAACCTCTTAGAGAGGGCTGTAAAAGCACTATGAAGCGGTATATAAGTCTAAGTGCTATTGCTATTGCTATTCTCACCAGAAGCCTCTGGAGGTATTTCACTTTGGTGTAAGTAGAAGGCCAAACAAAGCACTTCAGGAGAGAGGATGGGAATTTGCTAGATTCAAAATCCTTCCATTTTAAACCATTTTCTTACCAGAAGGAGGGTTTTATGCTAAGCGCTGGACTTGTTATAAAGAATTCCCTCTGACCGACAAGGAAGAAGAGAGGAGTAAAAAAAATGTATCATCCAGAATTAGCATCGACAAGCCTTTGGATTTCTCAACAGCACTGACATTTGTCTCCCAAAAAGTATACCTAGGGTTATTCTGACTAGTGACAATCTCCGTTTGGTTTTTTTTTTAAGCAGTTTTTGTCTAATATAACTAACTTTTGAAGATGTTTTCATAAATTGTGCTCACTTTATTATCAAACTCCTGCGAGACAGATTTTATAAACACAATTATAGAAGAAAACTCTCATGATAATGTATCCTTTTAGGCCACAGAAATATGCCTCAACTCTAGAATGTATTTCCATTGTGGAGTAATTCTGTCCCAACCTTCATAATACCCAGGCCTATTTTTTTACTCATGGATTCCACCCAGGGGTGGGTTCTACTCACCTTCGCTACTGGTTCGCAACGGGAGTGCATGCATGCGTGCGTTTGCTTTGCTCGTGCGTGGCACTTCCACGCATGCGCAGAGTGCCCCTGATGGCATCTGGGCAGGTGGGCGGAGCCTCTCAACGCCGTTACTACCGGTTCGCAAGATCCGGACTGAACCAGTAGCAACCCACCACTGATTTCATTTCACCTATCCCATGAGGTGGATGGACTGCAAAAAGATTAACACCATTAGCATTTTATGAATACATGCCCTTAAATTCAAAGGGCTTTGCCTTTGAGCAGACCTACATTTATTTAAATGATTTCTGTCCTGTCCTTCCAATTTCCCAAACAGTTCTCAAGGCAGCATATAGCATTTAAAGTACCATAAATTATTTAGAGCAGTGTATCACACACTTGGCAACTTTAAGCTATGTGGACTTCAACTCCCAGAATTCCAGAGCCAGCCAAAACTGATGGGAAACCACAAAAACAAAAAACAGCATGAGTTATCTATTTTTGCAAAGAATTCATGTGGGCAAATTTTGTTGACTGGCAGAGAGAAGTCCCTCTTACACAAGCATATCATCCAACCATAGTTTGTAGATGGTAAGCAGTTATGCAGCGGATAAGGGTCTTATACACAAGCAAGAGTTCAGTGACCCACCTTAAAAGAATCAGCAGAGGGCAGTACAGATATAATAAAGTATTGAGTAAGCCATTTCCTAGAAGGCAATAGTAAAATAGGAAAGAAAATGAGCAGTACGGTACTGTACAAATAGATGAGTTTCCTCTTGCCTAATACTTTATGTAGTTACCATAACCTCAGAACAGGAGAACAAGACTTGGGCCAGTTTCACCCCATACAATAATCCTGAACCATCTAAAATGTGAGAGGGAACAATATACCTTCAGTATGATGTCTTCACACCTATGCAAAATAAAGCTTTATAATAGAAATAATGATTGAGACACACACAAATTAGAAGTCCCTGAAGAATTGCAAATTGAAGCTAATTGTCTAAATGCATCTTGGCTGGAAAGAAATCAGCTACACACCCCTGACTGATTGCTTCAAACACCAAATACACGGAGGAGGTTTCCATCTACCAGCTGACTGGAAAGCAAGTTTCACCTTTGCAGCAAGATTCTTAGTTAAAATTTCCAAATAACATCCATGTGATTTCCTCTTCCTCAGTCATCTTGTCTTTTGACCTTAACTGGATGTCTCCTTATCGTACAATTGTTTGTGCAAGAAAACATAAGTCAGGAGAAGACACAAAAGAAAAAAAAGAGGGGGAGTGGAGAATCTTAGTTCTATTATCATCATTATTAAATGACAGAGCTGTTGCAATGCAATCCTACATGCCCTATTTGAGGGTTAACATCACTATTAACTATTCAGGATTAAAAACCTTTGACATGCTGAAAAGATTATATATGGAGCAAATCAGGAAAGCTATTAGAGAATCTGAGAAACGCAGGCCAGTCGAAACCTATTGCATCTTCTGCCACCCTGCAACAATGAAGTAAGCAGAGGGGGAAATTGGTCAAGAAAGTCAAGGACAAGAAAGAAAGAAAAATCAAAAGAAAACATTTGGCACATTCGGAAAGAATTCAGCAGAGTCACACTTCACTGATTACATCTATCTCATTCCAAAACTTGTGCCAAAAAGGCCTGTCATGATTTAAAGAGTTCCTTATCCCACACATACCTTCTCTGATCTCATTAGAAACCTTTGCCAAAGGTCTTTTGTAAGCCCTGCGCTCAGGAAGGGAGGACCTACCAGCAAGGGAGGCAAAGAAGCGTTTACAAAATAGTTTTGGATTCTTAAAAAAATTAAGTACAGGTTGTCCTCGATTTATGACCACCATGGAGCCAAAATGTATGTTGCTAAACATTTGTTAAGTGAGTTTTGCCCCTTTTATATGACCTTTCTTGCCTTAGTTGTTAAGTGAATCACTGTAGTTGACAGGTTAGTAACCCAGTTGTTCAGTGAATCTGGCTTCCTCATTGACTTTGCATGTCAGAAGGTCACAAAAGGTGATCACATGAACCCAGGACACTGCAGCCTTCATAAATATGAGTCAGTTGCCAAGCTTCTGAATTTTGATCATGTGACCGTGGAGATCCTTCAACTATCATGAAAAATGGTTATAAATCACTTCTTTCAGTGTCATTGTAACTTTGAAGTTCACTAAATGAACTGTTTTAAGTCAAGGACTATCTGTACTATTTCTGTTAATTATGTCAATGTGACTTTACAATTTTATAGATTTTAGCTCAGGGATATCCTGGACAACAGGAGGGAGGTGTTTCAGAAAAAAATCAAAACCATATGACTGAAGCCCTGCCTCTTTTTAGAACCATCTTAGCCAGCATCTTGACTTTTTTGCCCCATAGATATCTGATTCATTTATTTTATACTACTTTCAGTTAAATTCCCCCCAGGGTGGGTTATAAAACAAAACCTATTTGGGAACATATCTGAAAGCAATATAAATAAGAAGAATGGAATAAATAGAATAATGAATGGCATTAATTCTAACATTTCTTCCCCCTCCATATTTCTACCAGTTTTATATGCCAAAGGCAAATCTCCTAGACTGGCCCTGAATATATCCGTTTTATTCCAGCATGGATATTCTTGCTTCCCTATTTATTTACTTATTAACATAAGAGTTATAAAATGCTTGACTCACAACCATTTGGCATTTTAAACCATAAAGAGTTAGTACAACAGGTAAATGGGTTGATGCAAAATACGTATAATGTAGGAAACCAACATACAGAATTTCTTGCAAAATTAGACATTTAATCTGAATTATCTGCTGACAAGGTTTTTAAAATGTTACCACTGGCAAATGATTAAAGGTTTTCAAGTGGATTAATCAGGCCATTTATCTGCTGACTTGAAGTAAATTTCCTCTCCAGGGTAGCAAGGCCAGCTCAAAAGAGGAGTCAGAACCTGAGTATTACTTTGAAGTGCTTACAAGGTTAGCCAAGAAGGAACAGAAGATTCTGATCTTTTCCAAGCGTCTGTATATGATAAGGCAGAGAAGCTGCTCCCTACTTCCCAGTTGCTGCTAACAGGCTCTTTCCTCTTTTCATTTGCAGCTTAGTGGAGATATGGCAAGTCTGAGAAAAGGTTAATTGGATGTCTCTTACAGGTTTTTTTTCTCCTGCTGTTGTTGAGAAGCTGACAAGACATGAGAAAGCACAAGATGCTAATTTTAGTCCTGTTTGTTTTGGAGGACAGTTTCTTCCGGTGTGCCAGACCTCTGTGGAAGCTGCACATTTAGCTTTTCAAACTCCTGTGTGCTGCTTAAAGGAACAACTGCAAGTACCTTTGCAAAGCCGTTCTCTAGCCATCTGCAACCTCTGGCATCATCTCATCATGGGCTTCTTCTCAGATGAACTGCTCAACTGACTTGGCTTTACACAGCTTCAGATCACAGCTGCATTCAAACCACATAATGCCATTATGTGGTTGGTTGTGGCTCAGTGTGTTGTGTGAACCTAGCCATTTGTGGCTTTGTCTACAACTGTAGCAAACTCTGGATTAGTGCCATGCATGGCCAAGTTGAAAAGCCAAAGCAAACAAGCAAACCACAGTATGACAGTATAGGATGTGAATTCAGCCACTGACATTTCTTCAATCAATGGCAAAGCAAACCATGAATTTAATGTAATGTGTGAATAGGGTAATGTGTGAATAGGGTCCATCAAACCCATCATTGGCCTCTGCCTTTCTTTAGGCTTTCAACAGGCAAAGGGTTTTCTTGTCATTTTTCCACCAGATCCTTTTTGAACCAGAAATCAGAAAATTAGAATTTTCCACATCAGTCTTTCTCAACTGGGTACCATCTCAGTATGGGTGGATCATCAACTTCTTGAATGATACACATAGCTGATTTTAAAAAGCTAAGCAGAGAGTCATCCCAATTAATACTTGGGAGACCACCAAAACCCCAGGATTGAAGGTAGGCTAAGAAATTGAAAATATCCTGGAAAAAAATAACAAACAACTTTTCCATTAGTGGCAAAAAAAAAATAACATGGCCGTGTTTACAAAGGTCCCAGAAGTTGAGCTCAACTTAAAACAAACAAAAATAAAAAAATAAACTCACAACCTTCAGTGACTCTTGAATCTTTTGATTGTTGCTTAAATGAAATCCCACTGCTGAAAAATTAGCGCTCTGGGGACTGCAAAAATGGGCCTGGCAATAAGTCTACATCTTATTGGTTGGCTATCCCTGGATCATATAGCATAGTGTTTGAACCCAGCCAGTTTTGGTTAGCAGCAAACCATGCTTAAATTGCATCTTAGTACAAGGCATAACCAGTTCTAAGTGTTTTCAGTTGCCCTAAGTATGACTTCCTGCCAAAGCACTAAAGTTGCTTGTGGTGAACAAGCTGGCTTTTCAGAAAACTTTCAACCAGGAATCAAAGAAACCAGAACCCATTTTGAGACAAGCAGACCCATATGTGAAATCTGTAACATTTTAAAAACTCATACATACTAGAGCAGAGGCTATTTTGCTAATTATTTTGCGATGGTGGTCTCATTTTAGATTTTTTGAGAACATGTTGTGGTCTTTGTGAAATGGTTGCAGTGATGGCCTCCCCTAAAATATCCTAAAATGGCAGCCAAAAGAACATTAGCAGTGCCCTGTTAAATTGGACCATCTAGTTCAGCAGTGTGTTCTCACAGTGGCCAACCAACTGCACAGGGAATCCCACTAATCTCCCAGCAGATGGCCTTCAAGCTGCCAGCCAGTCTAATAGCTACTGATCCCTATGATTTCCATGAATTAATCCAACCCGTTTTTGAAGCCAGCTAGTCTGGTAGCCAGTGCACTGGATCTCCTACTAGTGAATTCCAAAGTCAGAGAGTGAGCAGGTTTGGTGTGCTAGTGAATATGCTGGTCAGTGGTGGGTTCCTACTGGTTCGCTCCGGATCTTGCAAACCAGTAGTAGCGGCAGTGGGAGGCTCCACCCACCCACCCGGATGTCATCACGATGCTCTGCGCATGCACAGAAGCACCCCGCACGCGCACTCCCATTGCAAACCAGTAGCAAAGGTAAGTGGAACCCACCCCTGATGCTGGCCTATAAAGCAGGAGATTGTGAGTTCTAGTCCCTATTTAGGCATGAAAACCAGCTAGGTGGCTTTGGGCCAGTCATTCTTTTTCAGCCCAATTCACCTCACAGGATTATTGTTATGGGGGACATAGGAAGCAGGATTATTTGGTATGTTTGCCAACTTGAAGTCCCAAAATACATAAAAGGCAGGACAAAATTTTAATAATAATAAAAATAAACCTCAGTGAGCCATTACCATATATGGTTGTATGCCTTGCATGGTCTGAGGAGGATGAGAGCTATGTCAGATGTTCAACCATATTGAATAGGTCTCATCAGAAGAGCCAGCCAAGTGTCTCTCCCATAAAAAATTACAGAAAATCATACTGAATTGGCCATTGTTCAGGTCAAAAGGGGCTATGCTAGGTTTTGGTGTTCCTGGACAAGTGGTGACAAATGAGCTACAGAACTCGGGGCTGTTAACTGAGCAATCAGGGCCAGCGGCTGCAGGGTTATTGGAGGAAAAATAGTTTGCCCATCACAAGAATATGAAAGGTGAAAACAAAGAAATGATGATCTGTTGCTACAAATCAAATCCAGCCAGAAGAGAATACCTGAAAAGAATGTGCCAGTTCTGCAAAGAACAACATCCAGAATTGGAAATAACAGAACAGAGGCTAGCAAATTAATGTTGATTTATAATATGTCAATTTATAATATGAAATAAAGTATTCACAGAAGTAGAATTGAAAAAAAAATGCAAAGGTTTAGCCAGGGCAAAGAAATCAAAACCTTGTGAAAAGTAACTCTGCCTATAGAGGCAAACCAAAGGGAATCAACATTAGAAGAAATGAGCATGGTTGCTGACTTGTTTTTATTCCCATACCAAGTATTCTCTCCTCTGCCTTCTCCTCAGAAAGAATAAAGCTCTTTAACTAAAAAAACAACAAATAGAATCAAAACAAAGAATAACTGACCATCCAGAACAGCACAAAAACAACCGAATAAGGCTGCCTGAATTGAAGTTTGTTCCAAAGAAACAGCTAGTAGAAGCAGAAGTATTAAAAGATGCCAATAGTGTAATATCAAATATAAGCACCAACTCGCAGCAAGAAACAAACCAATTAATGTACAGAACAGCTGCAATTAAAACTGAATACCTGGGATGCAAAATCAACAAGAAAAAAAGGCAAGCACTGCACCACCAAAATAGCAGATACGGTTGGAAAATAAGATCAGCGAATTAAGATCAGATGTAAGTAATCCAGAACAGATTGGGAAAAAAAGATAAAGAATGAGAATATCAAAGAATATTGATCTAGATTCTAGAAATATCATCTAGGGGCAAGGAAGATTAAGGAAACATCGGAAATAATAGAGCAACAAGCAACAACTATAGGCAAAAATATTAGCAGATATGAAACCCAAATTGCATATAATAGGCAGAATCTCCATTAGCAGTCTAATCAGAGATATTTCTACCGATCCATCAGTGGACAAACTGCAATGCACTAGTCAACAACTGAGAAAGGAGAAACAGTACAGTTCTAGGCAGAGCTATAGGACAACCAAAAGAAGGAAGGAAGGAAGGAAGAAAAAAAGCTGAAATGGTGAAGAAAAGGGCAATAATGATCAATAATTAGTCAGCACCAGTTGAAGATGCATGGTTTTGGGTTGAACATCTGACTGCTCTACATCCACTTGTTGACAAACAGTTTAACAACACACTGCAAGGAGATAAAATTAAAGATTGGGTAATCTGGTAAAACCTACCTTATAATGAAAGATCCAACAAAAGGGGTAGCAGCAGAAAACTACAGGTTGATTACCTGGTTACCAACAGTTTTCAAATTGCTAACTGGTGTAACTAATGCAGTTGAACAGCATCTACTGTTGGTTGAAAACAAGCTCTTGCCATTTCAGCAGAAAGGAAACTGACCAAACAAAAGATCACCTCCTAATTGACAAGATGATTTGGAAAAGTGCAAGAGAAGGAAGACCAACTTGAATGTAGCCTGGACTGATTACAACAAGCCATTTGTCTCCTTGCCACATGACTGGATAATCAAGTACCTAGAAATAACAGGGGTCAGTAGAAACATTAGAAGCTTTGTGCGAAGATCAATGGCACTATGAAAGACAGAGTTGCTGGTCAACGGTGATAGACTGGGAGAAGTTAATATCAAAAGATGAATCTTTCAAGGAGATTCATCATCACTATAGTTTATCACTGCATTGATTCCTCTGTCATCTACACTGAACAAGTCCATGGTCATCAAATATTAAAAAAAAAATCTGCCAAACTATCTCATCTTCTTTACCTGATCAATCTGAAACTGTATGGAAAAACTCCACCTGAAATAGAATTGTTGCTAAATACTGTCCATATATATAGCAGATATTGCAGTGGAGTTTATATATATAGCCGATATTGCAGTGGAGCCACCCTTACCATCAACAGGGGGAAAATAGTGAAAACTAAAGGACTCAAATAGTGAAAACTAAAGGACTCAAATTGTCCTAGGGAATTAACATCAAGATTCAAGATGAAGAAAATCACTACAAATGCCTGGGCATCCTTGAAGTAGACAACACCAAGCACACTGAAGCCAAGAAGAAGATTAGAAGTGAGTGCATCATGAAAGTGAAGAAGATTTTAAAGTCCAAACTTAATGAAGGAAATACCATCAAGGCAATTAATACCTTAGCAATTCCAATCATTAGATATGCAGCTAGAATAGCGAATTGCACTCGAGCAAAATTAAAAACCCTGGAGAGGAAGACTAGAAAAATAATGACAATGAATCATGACCTTCATCCATACAGGGATATTGACAGATTCTACTTACCAACAAAAATAGGTGGCTGTGGAATGTTAGAAGTACTGTACACCAGATAGTTGAAGAAGGAAAAAGAGCATTGGAGGAATATCTGAAGGACAGTGAAGAAGATACACTACGCATGAAGGCTTATTGGACACCACAGAGACCAAGCTGGCCTACAAGAAAGACCAAATAGAGAACAGAAAAGAGACATGGCAAGGCAAATTATTACATGGCCATTGCATTAAAAAAATAGCAGGTAAAGCAGATAACAAGAGCAGGAAAGTTGATGAAAAAGACAGAGGGGCTAATTCTGGATGCACAAGACCAAGCCTTAAAAATAAATTCATACAAAACTAAAATGGAGGAGGAGATTCTGAAACAGCAACAGACAGCAGATGCCATCTCTGCAAAGAAGCTGAAGAAATAATTAGCTGCTGCAGGAAGATCATACAGACTGACTATAAACAGTGACATGACAAAGTAGTAGTAGTGTTGCATTGGACTATCTAAAATGAATATTACTGTTTTTTCTATGGCCAACACCATTATTTTTATATGTTTTTACAGACACAGTCAAAATATCTGCTGACATGTCAAAATATCCAGTAATAAAATGCTTGAAAACTGCAAACATTATTGTGGAAATCACTCTGCATATGTTTGCTGTTTTCTTTTAGATGTTGGGGGATGGAGACAGGGGGCTTGGTGTGGAACACAGATTCCAAGATTCAAGACTCAGAATTTAGATCTGAAAAAAGGGAGTTGTAAAATAATTTATATTTGTTATACTTTTTAAAGGAGGAAACCATTCCCAATAAGATGAAGTTAATTGAGATGTTCTCAAAGTTTGTAAATAAATTTAGTCTAATTGAGTCTGTATTCAATTAGATCTTTTAATTTGAAGTTCCTTGCTGTTTCGGTCCCTGCTGTAAATTTCTGTAAATAGTACTTCCATTTGGTTAGACATCTAATTTTCTGAATGGTTCAGCTATTTTTCCCAGACAGCTCAAATTTATGAGGTGGCACCAGATTGGTCAAAGGAAACAACTGTTTTTTTGGGTTTTTTTGAGTTACAACATTTGAAAGGCTCTTTCTGTCTGATTTTCAGGCTTGAACTTCAGGCTTTTGAGGACAATTAAAAGAACCTTACTGTGAAGTTTGGTTTTCTTATACATAATACATTAGCTCCTTATTCCTTATCAGAAATAACAAAAATAAATGATTGATATAGTACTTGCATTGGCTGAAAACAAGATTATATTAAAAATCAGCAGCAAGAAAATGTCCACTTATGACATCAGATATTTCATTACCTGTATTATGTGTCTATGTTTCATTTTGTCCTCTGACCTCTTGCATATTTATTAGATTGTCCACCCAACTAAACTAAGATGGCGTTGAATTGGCTACACCGCAAAAACCAGTCGCACATGAATGGCACAAGAATGTTTCTTCAGAATACAGTGCAGTGACCGTACAGTATGTCCTGTAGTTCAGTGGTGGGATTCAATTTTTTTTACTACCAGTTCTGTGGGTGTGGCTTGGTGGGCGTGGCAGGGGAAGGATACTGTAAA
>JANHFK010010752.1:245851-257536 GCA_036250565.1 Sibynophis collaris | reverse complement strand
AGGATGACAGACAAACAGGGACTTTTGCACATCCTCAGTTGGGGCTGGGTGATTCAGAAGAGGAAGAGGAGGGGCATATGCTTGATGCTAGGGCACGTAGGGCAACTAGGAGGCAGGAGAGGCTCTGTAAGAGGAAGGCTTCTCAGAAGTAGAATTGCAGACTCATTGGCCACGCCCTAGGGATTTTCAGGCGTCGGAAGAATGGTGGCCGATGCTGGTAACAACTCATTAACCTTCTCTTGGACTATTTTCTCGCATTATCTTGGTGATTGCTTATTTTACTTTTCGGGCTTTTTGCCAACTGCTATAATGATAGATGTTTTGCTTTGAAGACTTGAATTCAGGCCAAAATTATATCGGAATGTTGGCACAAAGGGCTGTTTCGTTGTTTTGTTTCATGGACTTAAAAATCTAGTTATTAAGAACCTTTATAGTAAAAAATAGATTATTTGTTAATGATAGTGTGTGCGTCATTTCAGAGTCATTTTGCAAGGATTTCCAGGAGTGGAACACAGCAAATAGTGAAGAAAGTAGCCAGTCAATTTTTAGGTACAACCATACTGAAACATGGTGTTTCATCATACTGTAGTATATTAATAAGCCAAAATTGGTTGGGTTTGCAAATATCACTGGCTATAGTTAACAAAAGATAATTCCTGGGAAAATACAGGCGGCTTAATTTATCAGCAAACCTTTATGGCTTTGGAAACATTGTAATGCTATGGAAGAATTAAAAAATAATTTAAAAAATGAAGACTGTATGAAAAAGAAATGCATTCCATATTGTAATGTCAGGACCCTTTTTGCATTTTGTAGGTAAACAGGAACTGTAATATAGAAATATACTTTTTCAATAGGGTAATAAAGGAAGTGGGGATTTTTTTCTTCTACAGCATGGGTGTCAAACTTGATCGCCTCATGTGGCATTGTGACGTATTGTGACATTTGCCTTTGCAGAGCCAGGGTGGGCATGGCATGCACGTGATGCATCCGGCCCACGGGCCGCCAGTTAGAGTGTTAAGAGTGCCTATTTCTCCTGAAGTGAGGGGAATCCATTTAGGTAACAACACCCACTTCTTGTCTCCTAGGCATTAAAAAAGGAAATATGAAGAGCTTTTCTGACCCACAGGCCCAGGGAATGGGAAAGGAGAAATCTCATTATTGAGCTGTTAAGGAAGAAGTCATTACAGTATTAATCAGACAACAGAGCAATGTAAGCTCAAGGAAGCAACCTACACCAATAATTTAAATTTGAGACTGAATTGAGCTTTTATTTTATTCCTTTACAAAAACCTACTGAAGGTGGTTTTCAAAATTTAGTCACTTCTGCTGAATGTTCTCTTTAGTCTTTCCAAATGGGGTATTGCTAGGTGAGTATGTGTGGGTGTGTGCATGCATACGCCCCTGCTTGCTATACATTCACAATACTGCAGGTTGTAAATTCTTAAGAGCTCTTTTAGGAGTAGCCACAAATCCTTCTGCACAGAGACTGGTATTCAACCTATTAAGTCAAGCATCATGATTAGACCCTTTAAGAACTTGAACAAGGTAAAATTCCTTTAAAATTTAGTTATCTAAACTTTTACCATTACAGCAAATTCCCAGCCTGGAGCCAATCAAATGTTTATTACTATCATACTATCACTTTTCCTATTGCAACGAAGTTCATGATACTGGTAAGTCAGTGCACACTATAGTGCAACGTATGTGTCATGTTGATTTGTAGCAAAATGATAGGAGGTACTCCACTGAAGAATGCTGACCTGGTGGCTAGCCAGGCAGTTATGCTAAACCATAAAAAGGATCAAAGAAGCTTTCCAAGATAATATATGTGTTGATGCTGTTTCCCTCTCTACTGACTGCAATGCTAATGGCTGGATCTCATTGCTAATTCTCTGGGAATTTGTCACACATTTTCCTTGATATATACATAGGTATTAATTTCTTAAGTGAGACTTCTAGATGACTGCATTTTGCAATATTATGCATCTTTGGTTCTGTGTTTATTTTCCAACAATCTCTACAAAGCCTGTAGGTATTAATGGAAGACTACGGCATTTTTACCAAGTACCTGATTTTGGTTTCTATTGAGTGGAATGTTCTTCTTAATACTCAAGTTTAAGCATAAACAAATACACAGTCTTCTCAAAGCAAAAGAATTTGTGCATTTGCAGTTCTGAGTTGAATTAAAACTAAACAAGGTACAATTAAATACTTAATATCTTTAAAAGTATTCACTTCCCAACCTCAGGGAAGTTTGTAGGCACTGCCCTTTTTGCCTTACAATACTTTGATCCACTCTGTGCATCATTCACTTGAATACCAATAGACTCTTAAGGCAACATCTGATTTTACATAGTGGGATCAAACTGTGTTTACAAGGGGAAAATTTACTTATGACACATCAAAAGGAATACATTATTTCAAATACATTCTATCCAGGTTGGTAAGGCATCGCTGGTATTTTCATAGAACAAAATTAGGCATTAGTGCTGTCCTGCACATTCATGGGAAGAAGGAATTTCATACTGTCGTGAACAAAAATAACATTCCCATCATTCCAATTTTGGGAACAGAGGACTCTGGATTTAGATGTATTTTCACACAATATTTTATCACAAGATGAACAGTTGTATTCAGAAGAAACAGTTTCTAAAGGGTACAAAAAACAATTGGTGAAGAATTCTGAAGTGGTTGAAATAACGATATATTTAATATATTTAACTTCCCTTATCCATTTAATCAAAATATTTAATCAAAAAGAAGGTACTATATATACAACTGTTTGGTGGAGACGGTGTAAGGGAGTAAGTTGGTCAGTTCTTACACACAATACAAAGCTGACATTGGTTTGGGATACTGTCCCAAAACTCTGTCCACAGACAATCACTTCAGCCACGTAGCCACTTTTGAGCTAAAGATTTATGATGCCCAATGAAATGGTTGAGAGCGCAATCATTAGAGATTTAACATTATCTGTTATAAAGACAAAGATTTATTATTGTGTTATATGTGCTAAAAGATTATTATTATGACCACTATTTAGAAAATTATTTCCATTTCAATCTTTTTTTTTAACTATAGTTTTTATTACTCCTCATTCTCTCTTTGCCCTGTAAATCTCTTTCTGATAAAATAATTATAGTTCAGGAAAGCTTACACTGTAGTAAATTTGTCAGTTTTAAGGTACCCCAATATGCTGCTGGTATTGCAAGAAGAGCAAAACATTGAAGAGCACTTTTGGATCAAGCCGATTATCATATGACGAGAACTCAGTAACACTTTTATAAACAAGCTAGCAATGAACTGTTTTTAAAAATCAACACTTTTTCCTTGACTCTATTATTACTCATGGCTCATCTTAGCTTCATATAGCATTGTTCAAAACACACCTACATACAAGTCAAACTTTATTTAAAACTACATGGTAAAATTGCTAAAATCACAATAATAAAAACATAAGAACTGCAGCCGAGTTGAAAGTTTAGCTGTTTGAACTTTTATGAGAAAAAATTAGCAAGCCTATTCTAAAAGGCAGTGTGTGAATGCTATCACTCTTAATGTTCACATTGAATTCATGAAACTAAGCATTTTAATTTAAACAAGGTTTACAGACCTAATACTAATGGTCCATTTCATAACATAGAATAATAATCATAGATGATATAGAGCACATAGCTTTATTAGTATATGCTAATCCCTAATAAATTGTTTTATTTGGGCTTAGCCTGATGCATGAATCTAGTGTTAGAGAGTGCCAACTATTAATAACCACTCAATGACTTTTCACTTTGATCAATTTTTCTTCAAGGCTCTCACAGCTAGCAAAAGCAGGAATATTTCCCTTTTTCCAACTACCCCTGCTGCTTTTGATTTGTAGGATTATTCATTCTGGAGATACTTGCTGAGGTTCCCTGGGTCAGAATTACACTTCAAGCATTCACCATAAATCCTTCCTATTCATCTAAGCCCCCACTTCTGGCTTCTAGATCTTGGTCTAATACCAATATGACCACCTGAATTTACATTTGTGATATTCCTTCAAAACTAGATATTTTTCTCTTCAATCATCAACAGGAAAAAAATTCTGATGAATAATCCTCTAATTAATCATATTCCTTTTTGGCCAATTGAAGCCAAGTTAGCAATTTGAACACTGTCTTTCACAACAGTCACAACCAAGCTAGACAAAACCCTTTTCTTCATCTCTTCACAACGTTAAACTGCATTTCATAAAAATTACAGGTACAACAGTTCACTTAGTGACCATTCAAAGTTACAACACCCCTGAAAAAAAGTGACCGATGACTCTTTTTCACACTTACAACTGCTGCAGCATTCCCATGGTCACATGATCAAAATTCAGATGCTTGGCAACTGACTCGTATTTATGACAGTTGCAGTATCCTGGGCAGTGGTGAAATCCAAACTTTTTTACTACCTGTTCTGTGGGCGTGGCTTAGTGGCGTGACAGGGGAAGGATACTGCAAAATCCCCATTCCCTCCCCACTTCTGGGGGAAAGATATTGCAAAATCTCCATTCCCACCCTACTCTGGGGCCGGCCAGAGGTGGTATTTTCCGGTTCTCCAAACTACTCAAAATTTACTGGTTCTCCAGAACCTATCAGAACCTGCTGAATTTTTCCCCTGATCTGATGACAATAAGGAGACAGCTTCTAAGGCAGAGAGAAAATAGTTTAAAACAAGAGTTTCTCCCAATATAGGAATCATAGGATTTGTATCCTAGGATTAGAAAGGCATCTAGCTCAATTCACTGCTTGATACAGGTTTTGCTGGAGTTATTTCAAGATGGTACTTGATGAAAGATCAAGCATGCCTCCTACGCCATTTCATTATTCAAATGACTCGTGATTCTACTTGGACATATTGAAAGAATCAATCCGCAACATGAAGCTTTGGTGGGAATACTTACGTAAAAGAATCTCCCTCAATCTGTTGTTTGTTGAGTATTTCAGGTTAAGGAAGATCTGGAAAGGCAACTAACCAGCCTGAAGATTGGAGACTGGCAAAGCACAATCCCTGCCATTATTTTTGTCAATATTTGGTTAAAAAATGGAGAAACTTCCGAATTTTAAAACATAGTTTAAAAGGGGTTTGGAAAGCATGATGTCTGATCCTCTGTTCATATTAAAACACCCCCAACAGATGTGATAACTTTGCTGATAAGAGTCTCTATGGCCAAAGGCAGGTCTGCTAAACTTCAAACAACCACTTGATAAAAGCAAAGGATAAAAAAAATCTATATTTCTTTGTTGCCTTCCAGTGCTATTTAGATTATTAGGGTCCAGGTCTGGTAGCTTTAGCCCAGTGTTTTTCAAACTCAGCAACTTCAAGATGTGTGATCTGCAACTCCCAGAATTCTCCAGACAGCATTGTGAAGCCCACTCATCTTAAAATTGCCAAGGTTGAAAAACACCATTTTAGCCAAACAATGGTGCAGGTTAGAACCTGGCTCATGGATGCTAAATAATTCTGCTGCTCTCTCCAACCTGCTGTGGCTTTCTCTACTAATTGAAGAAAATGAAGTTCTGAAGCAGGTGTATGATTGACAGCACACTTATAAGGATGAGAAAGAAATGCCTTTTCTAAATTACTAGAGCAAAGGATTTCCAGAATGGCAGAGTTCATTATAGTTCTATGCTATCCCTGAGTAAACACTGTTTACAAAAAAATCACTGCATTTGGTGTGTATATATATTTAAAAGACTCTGTGGAAAGAATACCATGACATCTGCAGGTAGTTCCGGGTTTGGATGGCTTCCTGCTGGGGAGAGAAAAGCTGGATAGTGGTGGTCATTTCTCCCACATAGCAGAATGTTAGACAGGCAGCTTGCAAATTATTTATAAACTGGAAAGAGAGGGTCAGACAAAGAGGCAATTAGCATTTTCCTCATGAAAGAGAGGGGGGGGGAAAGCTCATCTCTTTGCACTAGGAGACAGATGAGAAGACTAGAACAAGCTAGGTGATTCCAGTCAGGTTGCTCTGGGAAGCTGATTGATGTTGATAAGGAAAACAAGTCCTTGGTCTTATTAATGCAATTTCACAGAAAGCCGTTGTTGAAGGATCAGCTGGAATAACTGAGGAACATTTGTAATGTCCAACCTATAAGAGACAGTACACTACCAGCTCACCTTTGTGATACAATTTACCAAAATTACCCCAAATATTTAAAGGAGAATTTCTGTAGTTCAAATTGTAATGAGGGGTCCTTGGTTGTTTTCCAAGCTTGGTTGTTTTCAGTTCCAATTGGGGAGAAAGACACTGGAAACATGGTGGCTGTTTGGAAAGATAGTTTTTAATGGTGGACAGGATCACATGGCTTGAAGATGTTGGGTGAAGAAAAAAAAGGGAGGAGATGCTGAAAGTGCCTGAGTTTTATACCCTCTCTGGGCTTTTGAATTTGAGCTTGTATACTGATTGGTTGTCAGACTTCCATGGGGCCATGCAGGGGCAACTCTGTAGGCTGTCCTGTGTCCCAGGCTTGGTTGAGCCTTGCTGGGTGATGTAATCTTTCCAGGTGCCATGTGGTGAGTTCTGTTGCTAGATGGGCGGAGGGCTAATCCTACCTTTGTTAGATCTTGGGTGAGGGCATTTGCCTATGAATAGACCTAGCTATCTCTTTATCTCTTAAGTGTGGACATCTGCTGTCGGCTATTGAGGGTGGGGGGGGGCTATTAAGAGTTTATCTGTTTCCTGCCTAAAAACATGTTTCCCCATTTTTTATCCAGGGAAATATAATATTTTGCCTTTTTAATGTTTCCTTGAATATTTCATTTTCCTAGGAGAGGGGTGGGTGCTAACTTCCTACAACTGATAGGAGCTTTAGAATGTACTGGGCAAGCATAGAATGAGCAAATCTCTCCACAGAGGTCAAATGTCCAGGCTCTTCTTCAGTCCAAGTCAAAATGGCTATGCAGGACGCTACCACCCCATCACCAGAGTGGAAGGGATGAGTCCAAAGCATACTCAAGCGGCCAGTAGAACAACGTAATTACTAATATCATCAGTGAAATGTTTTAGATCATTTGTAAGACAAGAACATTAAATCATTTCTGTCAGCAGAAAACACTACTTTAAAAATAGAGAAGATAAAGACGGGTTTAAATTGCCTTCAAGATGAACTGGGGATGAAACAGTGACAACATCATGAGGTGTTGTCCTTTAAAACAGCTGGAATTTTCATTCTGGCCTCTCTAGAGGAAAAATGTGTATAAAACAACAACCTGCTTAGTCTGAGCTTCAAAGCTTCAGAACTAAATGAAAGTAGCGAAATGGATAGGTGAACCAGCATTCCCATCTTTATAAATGTGTCTCTCACTTGATTTGAACATGGAGGATTTCACACTTCCAGATCTTCAGTGATGCTCATTGATTTCCTGCGCCTCCATCCCAATCCCTTCTCTGAATTCTTGGGACTATGCTTGTGGGTGTTTTGCACACTTCCTGTTCCTCATTTTAAAATGTTTACACGGGAATTCAGGAATTTAAACTAAATGCTGTCTAGTTTTTGACTTTTGTTTTTAGAGTAAGCTGGACATTTTTTAGTGCATAGAGTGAGATGTACAGTCTACTTAAATCAATTCCGTATGTATGTGTGTATGTGTATTGGTGGTGTGGATAAGGCAATAGGCTAGAAGCTGGAAGGCTGTGAGTTTTAATCCTTAGTCACAAAGCAGATTAGGTGACCTTGGGCAGTTGCTCTTTCTCAGCCCTAGAAAGTAAGTAATGGCAAGTCACTTCTGAAAATGCTGCCAAAAACAGCATTCACCCACACACATTCCTTCATGCTCATGTGACAGCTATAAATGTAATGGAAAAGGAACATGGGGAGGATTGTTGGAAGAGATCTGGAAGACATCTGTACCTGCTATAGGCAATGCACTTAATGGGACTCACCGGAAAAGTAACTTGACTCCTAGAGATTTAACTTTCAGAAAACCAAGGCAAGGGGCTTAAACTCTGAACAATGAAACCTGGAGCTACTCTCGACAAGTTTTGTTTCTCAGCCTAGCCCGAACAATCCTCACATTAAAGATAAAAAGAAGCACAATAGCAAGAAAGTGGTTTGTTTACCCAGCATGGATTCCAGGGAGCATAGACCATCCTAATTAAACAAAGAAAGCTGGAGCCAAATTGCAAGCAGAAATCTTTTTCAAACTGCAGGATTAAATGGCAATAGTGGAATAGGTATTGCAAAGTGAACCTTTGCTTGACAAGGTTTTTGCCGAAGAAATAGCTGCTAAGGAGAAGCAGAACAGAGATGGAGGGAAATCTCAGTTTAAGGCCTTTTGCAAACCTGGGGGGGGGTCTAGTCTCTGTGGGTCTCCATGGTCTCCAGACTGTGTGTGTATAGTCTGCATACATTCACTCTATAGGTCTTGGACGAAAGCCCAGCCTTCATCCGTCACTGCCTTTTGCAAACTCAGACCCTTCCCCCTTAATTTTGAAATGGAAGCCTCAGACTGTCGTCATTTCTCCCGAGTGGGCAGAAATGGCAGCATCAAGGTAGCTGTTTCCAATTAGTGTTCTTCCCTCCAGTTTAGAAAGAAATCAAGGAAATATGATCTCTACCAGATCCTTCCAGCCAAAAACTTGGAGAAAGGTGGGGGCTGCTTCCCTTCCTTAAGAAGGAAGAGCTAAATCTTGACTACCTAGATGACTCAAGGCAAACAAGCAAAATGCCTAATCTATGGGTTCTACCAGCTTGGAGATCTGACTTCAATGATAATCTAAGTCAGTGTTTCTCAACTTTGGCAACTTTTAAGGTGTGTGGATTTCAACTCCTAGAACACTCCAGCAGCCATGTTGAGAAATACTGATCTAAGCTCTCAAGTCCAGGACACATTTGATTCTACTGAACTCTAATTTGTTGAAGTGAGATTTTATTCCCAATTTCTGTGAATACTGTTACTCATAAGGCTTCATCTGAATTTTGATGGACTTGGGTTGGATCCATATAGCACACTGAATCACGGAAGCCAAACCACATGTTAATTGAGCAAATGATGAAGCCAACCATTTATGGTTCAGTATTGTGTGAACCTAGGAAACACAGCTTTAGTTCTGAAACCAAGTTGGGGAAACCAAAGCTCTCCACAGTGATATAACTCCTCGTGAAATGGGTTGTGCTCATACTTTTGCTTGCTCTTTTCTACATTTTTTTCCCCTGGCATGTTTGTGATGTAGTGGCCAGGACAGTATTTTCATCAGAATTGCCTCCAAAAAATACAACAACAGCAGCTGATTTTGATTATTTCCTAATAAGGTTCCATTGCATCTTTCATGCTAGTCACCCATGAGTCATTTCCAAACCTCCAGTGTTTTTACCTCCCGAATGTCCCTTTGAAATTGGGTTTAAGTGTTCTCCCAGAGCCATTCTGAGTACTCAGGCTGAACCAATTAGTGGGCTTCTCATTCATGGGGGAGTAAAAAATATGGTCATCTTCCACCTACCACTACTATGCATTACCCTCCCTCCATATCCTCATGTAGCTGTTTGCTAAGTCACCATGAGGAAGAAAATGACTACTTTTTGTTAAGCTGCTCAAAAGAACACATGGTAGCTAAGGTTTTGGCTTCTCTACCTTTTCAGTGTGAAAATGGGGAGGTGGGAAGATGGGGAATTGTAAGGTTGGTAAGCAGGCAGGAATGTCTACTGTGGGTGGGTTAAAAAAGTAAAGACAGTGTGTCTACTGGTCATGGCAAAGTCTAATTCTGGAACCAGACATCTATGCTGGTTCAGAAAATTTTGAAAATGGATGTCAAATTGAAACTTGAAAGTTTTTCTTTTAGGGATAGCAGATAAACAGGTAGAAAGAAAACACGGGACTTGATTTTTATAAATAACATTGGTCACAAGGTTGCTTTATGGCTAGAGATGAAAAGAGGAATATATATTCATACTGGAAGAATGGAGTTAGCCGAGATGGAGAAATTGACTATTTTGCTTAGAGATAGTAATTGGACTACATGTCTTAAGACTTGGAGACCACTATTTTATTTCTTAAGAACAAAAATTAACTTTTGATTTAGCGATTTTTTTCAGTGCTATTGTGAATGGATGTAAAGTCAAGGACTGTGAAATATAGTCAATTGGGAAATTGAGGGCCAATATCATACTGTCTTCCATTGCACCTGTGGGATTTCTCTATTTGTCTCAATTAAATGTCACCTAATAATAGAAGAGTCTGCAGCAGGCTTCTATTGGCCCTAGCCTCTTCACTTTGTATGCAAGGAATATAAAGGAGGGGGTGAATAAAATGAATGAAGGTTTTACTATTTATATTGTCCTCCCACAGGTCTGAAAAGCCTCCTTGGGTATGCAATTGCTTTTCCTTAGGGGAGGCAGTACTATGGCCTATGTATTGAGGCAGATCAACTTCTGTGCCCTGCACTCCAGCCACATCAAGCCTGGATGTTTTCAATTTGCTTCCCTTTGGAGGTTGTGCCAAAGGTTGATTTATGTTTCTTGGAATCAGCCAGGACATGGATTCTTGGGAGAGAACATTTCTCTGGCCAAAAGAGGAGGATGGAGGAAGCTCAGGGAACCTTCCTCTGATAAGTCTGACCTATATGATATGGATGCTGACAGATTTAGCGTGTTCAGAATAAGTTCCTTTGTGTCGGTCGGAGGTCCCATAAGAGAGAAAAAAGTAAGGGGCTTGTTGATTTTTAAATGATTTTTTTTGTTAAAAAAAAATCTAACTGATGTGGATTGCAAAGGAGAACAAATTCATTTTTAAAATATGGCTTCAAAGAAAGCAACTTTGAAAGAGCAGGGTGTTGTTCTGTAGAAGAAAGCCAAACTCTTGCACTGTTCTAGTTTTTAAAGAACTAAATACCTGACTTAAAGCATCCCAGAGAGGTGATTGTCTAACTTCCACTGGGATACTTCTCGGAGTAGCTGGTTTTACACTAAGACATGTTTTCCTACTTATCTACCATTGTCCATTCCTGTTCCCAGAAGGCACTATACTGCTTCCCAAGATGGCCTCCAAGAGAGAATTTCCAAAGCAGCTTCTGCAATGCAAAACAATTGCTCCTATCCCCTTGATGGGGAGGGCAGGAGACTTTTGGCTGACTCCATTCCAGCTATGATGGTATTAATCTGAAGGCAAAAGCTAGTGAGGAGGAAATATCATTTCTCAGAGGGGACAGAACTGTTATGTAAATAGGGAGCAGCTGTGTCCGACACGCCAGGCTTGAAAAAGAACAGGCAAAAGTTGATGGAAGGAAAAGGCCTACAATTTAAAGCCTGGAACAGATTTATAAATAGGGCTTGGTGTATATTTGGCAATCAACAGATCTTTGGGGTATGTACATTTTTCCCCCCTGCAATAAAGAAACTTACTATTCATGTTAACACTGTAAAACTTCACACTTTAAAACTGTTAGGAAGTTCCTGAAGGAATGGGGAAGGGCATTTTAACTCAGCTGAGAGGAGGAGCCCTTACAACTGAGTCACTCATATATTGAGGTTGAAATGTGGGTCAGGGGAGAAAGCTGTAGAGAGGTATTTATTTGCAATACAAGTGGGCATTTTTGCTAGAGTAAAATTGATTTTCATTCTAAATCTAAGAGCTGCTTTAACTTCCCTTCAAGGAAGAAAGATTTAAGGCAGCCTTTACCATCATGGAGCTTTTTAGATGAGTTGGAGTGCAATT
>JANHFK010010752.1:198978-212219 GCA_036250565.1 Sibynophis collaris | reverse complement strand
GGGAAGGGAGAACTTTTACTTTTTAATTAGGTGAAAACCACGGGAACTTTCAGAGTCGCTTTTCACCAGCTGTGCCAATATGAAGTATCCAATAAACAGTTCCTTGAGGAATATACTGTGTTTCCCTGAAAATAAGACCCTGTCTTATATTTTTTTTGAACCCTGAAGTAAGTGCTTGGCCTTATTGCCATGCATGCAAAAGCCCAATTGGGCTTATTATCAGGGGATGTCTTATTTTGGGGGAAACAGGGTACCTGCTTTGGAATTCTGCTTTCTTTGGGCGCATTACTTGGAATGCCGACACTGTACTTACAAAGGGTTCCCTCAGCCCCACAGATGCCTCCCATATCCAACTGTTTTTGTCTTAGCTATGCTTACTTGGAAACTCAAAACCTAACTGAGCAAATAAGTGAACAATTGCTAAAGATAATGTTGTTAGAGATTGGACCAGGACACTGAAGCCTGGAGGATCCTCAATTTTAATCCATTTTTAATTCTACCTCATCCCTGTGTGTATGCGTATGAGACAGAAGAGCCCTAACCTGAAGATCTTGCCTCCCTGTCATGGCAGCCATCTTAACTTCTACACTTAAGAAGCTATTGCATCTTTGAATGGAAATCAAATCTGAGTGCAGTCTAATTCATTTCTGATCACTTCAGGGCATGCCTTGCTTTGTCTTGGAGAAAGCCCATCCTGTTTAAGCAATCTGCATTGGTTCTGGAGTCAGGTTTTATTGAAAGTGAATGCATAGCCTTTCGGAGGCCATTCCTACTCAAATGAAGGCATCAAAACTTAGGCCAGTGGAATTGACAGGAGAATTGGGAAGAACTGCTGAGCTCCTCTTTTTATCAGCTGGATAAATCAATCTATCTAGAAGACTCTTGGGAGCTATTGAGTTCGATTTTAGAAACCTTTTTATGCAGCCACGGTAGAAACTCTTTGATACATCATTTTATAATGTGCAGCTACTCTTTGCATTTTGCCTTATGTCTGTGATAGATAGATATAACTTAGACTTATATATCGCTTCACAGAGCTTTACAGCCCTCTCTAAGCGGTTTACAGAGTCGGCCTATTGCCCCCAGCAATCTGGGTCCTCATTTTACCTACCTTGGAAGAATGGAAGGCTGAGTCAACCTTGAGCCTGGTGTATTAGTTGCTTCCTTTGCTTCTTAAAAGTCTTTCTTTCATTTGTGGTGCAAGACGTCTCATATTCATGCCTTTCCAAAAAACTACAGTTCTTGGCAGCCTTTGCTTCAAATACAAACTTTCCTGGAGGCTTTTTGTTAGTCATTTTTAATGTTGGTATTTTAGTTTCAGAATCTGCTGTTCTTGATGCTGCAGATTTTAAACTGACGCTCCCTTATAGATTGATATTTGCACAAGCAAATTCTACTTCAGTTATACAGCTGAATTCAACTATTTCTTTATTTTTCCAAAGCTGCCTTTACCTAACAGAATAACAGAGTTGGAAGGGATCTTGGAAGTTTTCTAGTTCAACCCCCTGCTCAGGCAGGGAATCCTATACCTCTTCAGACAAATAATTATAGAATATTCTAATTTCTACTGTTGTGTTCTATTTTTATTTTATTTTTCACTTTCCAATAGATTAGGCTAGCCTAGACACTATTATTCTTAAACACTATCTATATGAGAGTTTTTTTCCTTTTGCATCCTTCATATTTTGGCAGCTTTAAGAGGCAAAGTAGTAGAGCAGTTATGAGCAGGAACTATGGATTTGGAAACCAGTTCATCTATAGCAGCGTTTCTTAACCCATTAGAGATTAATATAAATGCAATGTTTTTCTTGACAGCATTTTAATGACTACATTTAGAAAAAGCAATGAGGAGTGACATTCTTTTAAAATTTTTGCAAATCTCTTCAATATCTGGCAAATAATACTGATTTTGTAGACCACTCAGAGGGTCTTGGGGAAACCCCAGGGGTCCTCAGACCACACTTTAAGAAACAGTAACCAGAGTATAGCCACAACATATATTCCATCTCTCTCTCTCTCTCTCTCTCTCTCTCCCTCTCTCTTTCTCTCTATCTCTTGTTTTCCAGCCTACAATAATCTCAGAATCCTTGAAATTAATGTCAAGAACCTGCCTTTCTTACATTGAAGGCGGAGTAAACCCAGCAACATCCATGGGAAATGTGGATCAAAAAAGTGAAGTTGGTGGGCGTAGCAATGCAATCAAAGCCCTGTGCCCTGTGCCATCTTCACTTTTGACCCTCTTTGTGGGTACCACTGTGTAGACCTATTCAGTGCCCTGTTTCCTATATGTAAATATTAACTGCTGTTTTAACTGGAGTCTGATAATTATTTGATGCTTTTACACTTCTACTATCAGCAAAAGCAAAATTTTAACAAAAAGACCGGATCAAAACAGGAAATGAGGTCTAGTGCAGAGGTTTTGGACCTGTTATTTTTAAAAAGATGACAAAATCTCTGATTAAGAAACAAAGCTCCAGTAATGTAATAGAAAATTGACTTCATCTGAGTGATTTCCCCCCTTAGTCTTTCATCAAATTGCCTATCAAATTTTTGGGAAAACCTAGGGTTCCATGGAATACAATTTGAAAACCTAGTCTTGTGTTAGCCCTCACTGTAATTGTTCTAATATTTCAGTTGTAATAAGCAGGATTTTTTCATGATATCTTAAGTAATTACAATTTATAAGTTCTATTCTGAAGAAGGGTAACCTTGGATGAGTGACTTCTTAGAGAACTATTGCACATTTGAAAGGAACACAAGTATCACTGCCTTTAAAAAAACCCAAAAACCTCTTCCTCTTCTTAAAATAAGCATTCATTTTGTAAATACAGACTGTTGTTGTCATATCAGAAATTGAAAACTTTTTAATATGTTTAAAAGCCCCAAAGATGAATCACTCCTCAAAGTAAAACAAATGCATCAACTAATCCTATCCTAGCTTAAGTCTGTGAAGTATCTGTGTAAAGGAATAAATGCTGACATGTTTATTATAGCATCATTACACAAATAATGCATCTTACAGGCTTGTATGGAATATCAGACTGCCAGTACATGTCAATTGAGTGATGAAGTCATGAAAATGCCTCTGACTACAGTATTAATGTATACTTGAAATACATATATTCCATACACACACACATACAAACACACACACATGAGAGATGTGTGTATACTGTTCTGCAATATACACAGAGATAAGATTTTCATGTCTGTAATATAGCAACTTACCTAGACATGTTTTATGGGAAGCTTCTGCTATAAGCAAGTTCTTGAACACAGGATTGACTTTCTGTAGTATTGATTATTTAATTCAATTTGTACATCCACCTATATCAGTCAATGACTCTGGGTGGCTTACAATTCAAAAACTGTATTACAATTAAAAATATTACAAACATTTTAAAACACTAAAAACACCCAGATTAAATATACCTAGCAGCCGGGATACAGTTAGCAATACAATCAGGAAACGGGGCCCAAACCACATTCAGCAGCCCAGCCATGGGAGCCCGGCCAAATTTGTAGGGCCTTATGAAAGGCTAATGGAGTTGGGGCCATTCTGATCTACAAAGGGAGGATGTTCCATAGAGCAGGGGCCACTGTAGAAAAAGCTCATCTTCTGGAATCCGCAAGCTAACGGGATCTGCAGCATGCCCAATCTGCTTAAGCATCATCACTTAACAATGGAAGTTCCAGTTCCAATTGTCATAAGGTGAGGACTACCTGGACCTAAAGTCTGTATTTATATGTGGAAAGTCTGGCCACTTACATGTAAGTGCCATGCTAAGAAATCGCCTTTTCTTCTGAAGTTGTCAAGTAAGTACCATGGAGAAAGGAAGAATTTGGTAATCAGATGCTCCAGATCTGTCCTGTTAGGAAATGAATCTATCATTTAGAAGTCTGGGTACTCAGAAATTGAATAGAGATCAGACACATAGAGCTTTGGGATCATCACTCCCTATTCTGCAGAAGGGACTTTTTCTTGCCTTGTGTGCCAAATAGATAGATGATATTGATCAATTTGGAAACTCAGAAATTCAGTAGACTTGCCTGCTTCCACAGTTCTGTGGCTGTACTATCAAACTCCTTCTGGAGGTCAAATTCCTACAAAATGTCATTACCCAATGCTCAATGCAGTGTTGGCCTACCGTATGAGAACTTTAAAAAGGCTTTATCTACTCCTTTTCCCCCCCACCAGGCTACTCTATTTATGGGCCACATATACAGAAACCATAATTATTGGCTCCTGAACTCTATAACTGTTACCACCTTCCCAACATTTCTGAACTACTGGAATGGCTGCAGAAGGCATGCATTTTTAATAGCTTGGGTGTTAGGGAGCTTACAATCTAATCTACATTAAAGACAAGCAACAAGACTTAACTGTATTTGATTCTTATTATGGGAAAGCAAATATATAGTATAGTAATTCTGTTTAGATTGGCATGCAGCCTATTAGCCTTCTTAAGATTTTTGAATTACATTTTTATGAATTTGGACAATTGTTGTATTGTGCATTTGGACAACTTGCTCATTTATACCGAAGGTTTTGTCCTTCGTACTGAGAATATTTGGAGCGTCGCAGTTATGACTTGCTGTTCAGTTTCAGCTCAAAAAATGTGCCATCCATCTAAGGCATGGTTTGGACTATTTGGACCACTGCATTTTCTTGAAATAAATTGGATTGGGTCCAGCTAGTGTTGAATCTATTTTGTTTTCTTAGAACCCTGCAGTACCAGGGACGTAAAGTATGTTTTAAGCTTTTCCTATTTTTGTAAATTTGTTCTTAATCTTGATTCAATCAGTGGTGGGTTCCATTTACCTTCACTACCTATATGCAATGGGAGCACACTCGTGCGCGGCACTTCTGCGCACACGCAAAGTGTCCGTGATGATGCCTGGGTGGGTGGGTGGAGCCTCCCACCACCGCTACTACCGGTTCACAGGATCCAGAGCAAACCAATAGAAACTCACTACTGGATTCAATTGACTAAGAAAATGTTTCACTTACATTTAGCATATTTCTTCTTGCACAGTTGTTATGCCTTTACCGCTCTACCTCCTCTACTTCTTCTCAGACCACAATGCTGCTGCAGATATTCCAGAGTGACCTATCTTTGAGCAACAGATTTTGTCAAACTTCCTTTGTTGTATTGAGATTCTACCTGATCTCTCCCTCAATCGCACTGAAAAACAGAGAGTATGAATGCATCTTTAAACAGCACCTTTTTTGCTATGTACAGAAAGATAGTTGGCTCAGTCTTTTAACTCTTGTTCAGTTTGCTTACAACAACTCAGTTCATACATCTATTTAGATGTCATTTGTTTAGGCCATCTATAATTACTGCCTACTCCTGCTGGAAATTTTCAGGCCTTCTCCCATTCCAGAACCTCATTTTCTCCAAGTTATTTATGAAGAATCAATTGGACCATGCAAAGGCCTGTTATGCAAAGACCTGTTATCAACATCACCCCCTTCCATTGATGATGGAGACAAGTCTTTTACTGGTTTTGTACCAGATTTCTTCCCTTAGACTGTCTAAAGAGATGGGTGCCAATCATGTGGCATTTTGTTGGCAGATTCTAGGCCTGGAATGCTTCTCCATACCCCATCTTGGTTATTAGGTGCATATTGGATTGCAGTATTAGATCAAAGAACCAGAAAGCTGACAGGAACTGCTACCCCAGCCAGATGCATTTGAGGAGGTCATCCTGGAAAAAGGCTGCTTGTAGTACCCTGTTTTTGTGAAGTGGTGGGAGCTAAGATCAGAAAGCAGAGGCTCTCCATCATGGTGCCAATGCTATTGAACAGCCTCCCTCTAAAAATTATAAGGCTGGCCTCCTCTTCAATTCCCTTCTGGAAGCTTTTAAAGACAAATTTCTTGGAGGGCCTTTGGCTATCTATTTTTTTATGATTAGGTTTTATAATGATTGTCTTGGATGTATTGTGCACTGTATTTTTATTATTTTTTAATCATTGTCGAAGTTTTACTATAACATGCCATATTATGCCATCTCCCTTTATTTCTTTGTCAGTAAATATAAATTTAATACAAAATAGTTTGTCGTGAAAGCGACTGTCTGAGGGCTCCTGGATTGACAAAAGGGGAATCTGGGCTTTTCTTTTCCTTCTAAAGCTTTAAATGAATTATAGCTCTGGTCTGCTTTGTGCACTCTTAGTGAATTGCCACCAAAATATGTGTGGCTCTGTTCAGCTACTACAGCATATAAAAAGAAGATTCCCACCATTGAATCAAGGTATTCCCTACTTGTGGGTGTCTCCATAGGCAAAACGGGCTTGTTCTTTTGGATTTCAATCCTGATGCGTACCTGCGTCTGCAATGCACCACTTCTAGGAGACGACAAACATGGGTGTGGGGAATAGAGCTGCCTCCTGCTCAAAAGTATGTAAGTAATAGCTTCTAGCTACATCAGCCTGCAGTTCCAAGGGCTTAGATAAGGGCATTGGAAATATTTGGAAAATGTGGTTCCAATAAAGCCGTTGCCATGTGGCATTCATTCCTGGAGACAAGGTGCTTAAGTCAGACTCTTTCCCTTATGTGCTATGGAAACAGCAGATGATCCCCTGCCAAAACTTCAAAGGAAGGAGCATGGAAAATAGCCGCACACACCCACTTACCTATTTTGCTACTATGAAGGAGTGAACAAAGCAAACTTATTTTCCTGAAGCATTTTTGCTGCTTCAGTCAAGCTGGGAATAACTTTTAGTGAGCTGAAGATCATTTACACTCCTTTGGGCAGGCATTCTCCCTCAGTGTACGATGACACTTTGGCAAGTTGTCAGACCTTCGAAACCTGCGAAATGGCGGTGAAGTGGTGGCCAATGGTGAAAGAATATGCATCTGTATACCCCTCAAAAGGTAATGCCTCCCCCATACCGATTTCAGGGTTTTTAAATTGCCAAAGGCTGGTGATAAAAGAGCTTTCTTGCAGCTCTTTGTTTTTTATTTGTTTCATAGAGCCCTTAGTGTCTTCTGTTCTTCCTAATATTGTATTTTTTCTGATGCTCCTTGTTTTATATTGTATTTTTTCTGATGCTCCCTGTTTCAGAAATGCATTTTAACATTCAGTTTTCTCCCTCTTCCTCCTCCTCATTTTGTTACTCACTTTTTTTACACTTGATTTTAAAAATGTTAATTCATCATCACATGTACCCAAATGACGTGTGCATATAAAATTGCCAATATAGTATGCTGTAAAAGATATCTAGAAAGCCATAATGGTCTATTTTTAGTAGAAGACGTTACTGTTTTTGTATTATATTAGTGAAAAAGTAAGGAGAGACTGGCTGATCCTATTGGCTATTCAGGGTGCAAAATGCATCTTATGGGCCTTAAATAACTCAGCTCTACCTCTTGCAACCCCAAGAACAGGTTCCCTAAAATGATCTCGGCTCCAAATTTTGGTCCATTTAGATTGTGGTGACTTGATGGAGCTTAAGATGCAAAATAAGTGTTTCAGAGGCTTAAGATATTAATTTCTTCCTTTTATCATCCCCCTCCCTGCCCCAAACCAAACTAACTTTTGATTTTGTCCCCGAGTACTTTAGTGAAGCCATTGACATTCCATGCAAAGCCCAAGAACTCACATACTGTACAGTACACCTCAAGCTAAATACAATCCAAAAAGGTGTGTTATTTTATCAGATGCTTAAGCTTCTTCATCTTCTCCTCCCACTTCTATCCACACATCTTTTCCTTCTGTATATCTTTATCACTCCCAGTTGGGTTTCTGTTCCTGTTTTTAATCTGATTTAGAGAGGAGGTGGTGATCTAATTTGTATCAACCCAATGCCCCGCAGGAGGCATAGTATATGTATGTGCAGATGTCTACATGTATATAGTTGGGCATGGTCTAATCTGGAATGGAAAAAAGTGTTTGGGGTGAAGACAAGGAAATAACGGGGTTTCTTTCTCTGTGTATATAATCAGTTCTCAGATAGAATGGTCTTGAGTCTTGGGAGGGTTTGAACAAGATCTTCTTTGTATTCTCATCTTTGAAGCAACTCTATAGAGGAACAGCTTTCTATGGAAAAATCAGAAAGTCTCATATCTCAAGCAAAGCTAAACTAGATAAAAGCACTGAGCGAGAGATAAATAGGATAATATCGCTAAGAAATGGTGATTCAAAACTTAACAGCCTTAAGTTGCCACTCCATTACTGTAGCTCTTGATACTCAGTTGTTTTCTTCTCTCTATGATGGTCTGGGACTGTTAACTCTTTAGCATCTTTGGATGGGACAGATTATTTATCCATGAGTGAAACTTGAGAACCTATTACTTTTGGCTAGACTTTATAGAAAATAGAGTAGGTATGGCAGGAACAAGAAGAATTTATTCATTTTCCATTGTTCAGTGATCAACTTCTTACTCAGGCCTTTTGTGACTCACCTTGCATAGATGGTTATAAAGAAATGATAAGGTGCATTGCGTGATCTGACAAATCCTTCCTTTAAAAACCTGCCAGTCATAAACTCATTCAGTTACTTTAGAAAAACACACTGTGTCAGCTTCAGTCTACACCCCAACACCCACTCCTGTACCCTCTAGCCTGCAAAACAGCAATAATATTGACCTGTTCCGCAGTATTATGATAACTCCTGAAAACATGAGTAAATTGGAAAAAGCTGCAAGCACTTGAACACTTTCAGTCAGGAAAGCCTCTCTCCTGTTCCTAAACATACTCTAGGCTGTTTTTTAAAAAGCAAACAGAGAGGGGGGGAAAAACGGGTTTAGTTCTTAGCATTTTTTTTTTTAATCTGACATGATTGCCTGACTTGGATGTTTTATTCTAAACTTGAAAGGCATATACTGGGGAAGGAGGAGTCATTGACATTTGTATTCTTACCCGTTCAAAACCCTTCCCTATGTTATTTCTCACCCAGTTAACCCAGTTAAATTATTGATAATTTTGGCATCCAGTTTGTGGAAAAATGAGCTAAAACGGTTGGAAGAATATGATCTGGAAAAGTGACAGTGAAGGGAAGTATTCACCACCCTTAAATCAATTTTTTCCTGGCCTCCTTTTTTGCTCATATGGCTCCTTTGAAGAGAACTTACAGTCATGAGCCCTGGGTTTGTCTTGTGATGCTTGGCTCATTTACTTATTTTCCTTTCTTGTTTCCTGAGTAAAAGGAAGAATCAGTAGGCATGCTGAACTCATAAGGCTCCAGTTCTAAACAATGGAGTGCTTTGTAGACCAGTCTTGCACTCTTTTCAAACAAAACCTCTCATTCACAAGACAATTCTGCCTAAAGAACTCTGGAAGAGCTAATATCCTTCATGGCTTTATTGGAGCGCGGCATGCGCCTGTTGAAAGGACAGCATTCTTTATGGGTAGAGCGCCATTCAGCCCGGAGGGACTCAACAGTCCTCTTCCCCCCATGGAGCAACATGTTTTCATAAAGCCGCCTTTTTCCAGTAAGACATCTTTGTTTTCTAGTTAAAGTGGCGGCTGGCTGACTTCCGCAAGGCAAATGTATGGGCAACGTGGAGCAAGAAACTGAGGTGCACATGAAAAGAAAGATGCCAAAATGATTGCTGGCAACTGGCAGATAACGAGGAGCCTTTGGCCTCTGCTGAGTGGCTGGCTAACTTATGTGGCCACCTCAGGATGGACAGACTGGGATGGAACAGGCAGTGGCCTACTCCCATAGTTAGGTTGCCTAGTACTTGAGTTAATTTGAAGCTTAAAATTTAAAGTCCTCTCCTTCGCTGAACATCAAATCAAATCTTTATTATGGTCATAGACCAGCATATCAAAATGTAATACTAATTAAATGGTGAACAACAGGCAATCGGTGGCCCTTTTATGACACTTGCAACGAGTAACCTCCTAATGGTGGGGCTGGCTGAGCTGTTCCTCATCTGTCCTCTCTAGGAAAGAGCAAGATCAGAGAGTTCTTGTCTATCTTTCTTGCCTTGGAAGGGTGAATTCAAGGCCAGAACTTCCATGAGTGAAGCCCATGGACATTCCTTCCCTCTATTGAAATGAAGGTGTGAATGCCATAGCATGCTAGAAACCAAACTTTGCTATGAAATGTTTCATGTAGAACAATACTTCACTTACCTGAAAAGAATATTTTGTTTCTCTGATAATTTATCTGTAAAAGGAGAAGGTTGTCTTTAGACGTACTGGCTACAGTAATAGAGGATGGTGATGGTTTTCTTCTGCCTTCTCCTCCTGGTTTTGGGGGCTGGAGTCTTAAATTCAGGATTGCCTTCTTTTGGATTAGATTCCGATTTGAAGACAAGATGTTGACTGATTGTCCGAAGTTGTAAGAAGGTACGCTGGGAGTTTTCTTGCAGCTTTCCTTGACTTTCTTGAGAACGCCATTGGGACTCCTGGCCTTCTGCCAATTTTGTGGGATGGGCAGCCAGTGTCCAAGCTTCACCGGCTTCTGCAACTCAGACCTTGCTTCTCATTGATGCCTGCCCTGCATCACAGTAAAGTGATACAGAGCAGGCATTGCTAAATTCAAGCATTTCTTGTGTTTATTTAGCACAGGACAGAATGGGTCTGTCCAAGACTAGGAGTTTCCAATTCTAGATGCAGCCTTTAAATCAGATTTGAATCTGTTCTACAGAGATAATTCTAGAGCAGTGATGGTTAACCTTTTTGGTGCCGAGTGCCCAAAGTGCACACATGCGCAAATGCACACGCACATGGCCAAACCCCCAAAATGCAACGCGAGTGCCCCCTGTGCATGTGCCGTGCACATGCATCTCCCCGTGCATGCGTGAGCATCCCCCATGCATGTGCGCACATTCCCCTTGCATATGCTCCCCCGTGCCCTGTTTTGACTTCCAGGTTGGTGCAGGAGGTCTTCCAGACCCAAAACAGGGCGCGGGGGGGGTGCGTGTGTGAACCCCCAAAATGCAATGTGAGCACCCTCGTGCATGTGCCACGCCCCCCGCACGTGTGTGCATTCCTCGCATGCGCCCCCCCACACATGTGTGGCAGAGACCCAAAGACCAGCGGGCCAGCGGGAGGTGTGCGAGGTATAAAAGTCAAATAAATAAATAAATAAATGCGCAGTGGTGCTGGGCTTGGATGACCACTGGCGTGCCTGCAGAGAGGGCTCTGCGTGCCACTGGTTCGCCATCATGGTTCTAGAGGCTACAAGACTGCCTTGCTATGTATCTCAGGGTAGCTAGCACAGTAACTCCTGCTTGAGGAAATTTACTCAGGTTCTGAAAGGTTGCGTGTGATTCTCGTTGGCCCTTTATGCCAGAATAATAGCCTCCGAATATCAGATGTTTATGAAAAGCTATTTTCTGTATTCTGAGTGTTTCATATATATATAATTAAAAACCTGTTTGGGTTCAGTTGTGGGTTTTCTTTTTTAAATCCTGAAAATCTGGATTCGGTGACTTTCCTATATGATGCAGCCTGAGAACATTTGCGTGATTCCTGTTTTACTACTCTGGCCCTTTGCAGCTATCCCTCTGGCTTTGGAGATTTCAGTAGGCATTGCCCACTCAATGGGAATATATCTCCAGTCATAGGAGGTACAAACTTGTTTCTCCTGTAGTTGCTATTCTATAAAAACTGAGTTTCTTGATGAGCTGGATTTTTGCCTATTGCTACATTCATGGTCATTTTTCTTATTTCCACAAAGTCACAGAACTCGGGTTCCTACAAGACACAGCTCAATATTATTGCTCTTTCATTATAGGTCTCTCTCTCTCTCTCTCTTTCTCTCCCTCCCTCTCATTTTCTACTGTTGTGGAGGCCACACCAATAGGGCTGTGAAAGTGTGTAGGCACGCACACACACACACACACACACACACACACACACACACACACACACACACACACACACTTATATTGAACCCCCCAAAAATTAGAGTCTTCAAAATAAAAGCAATGCAGTTATACTAGCACACATGTCATAAACTTATTTACATTTGATTTTTAATTTCCAATTGACCTCACAAAGGCCAGACAGGGACAGCCAAAGGGCAGGATGTTGCCCGGACATTGTAAAATGCCCAGGTCTGTCCTACAGTCACCTTGCCATCCTCTTCAGTTAATCTGAGGGCATCGTTTGCTGCTCCCTCAGAGAATGGCTGGATGGTAACTCTCCAACCTTTTTCTCTTTGTCATGAAAAACAGAGTATGGAAGAACTCAGATCAAATGCTCCTGGGCACTGCTTTTGCTACCCTCATTGTCCAGGGATGTCAGCAGAGAGGTATGGAAGCTTCAGTGCACTGGTTGGTTCAGTGGAGAGATGGAGTGCAGCAGCAAGAATATTTGCATGGTAGTACAACTTTTCTGCAAAAAGTAGGAAGAGCAAGGCTAGTGGCTACATGGAAGAACTTGTAACTCATTTGCTCTTTCTCCTTTAAACTACACTTAGGTATTTTATTTTATCAATACATAAAATCCAAATGCAAAGCCTATACTTATTACCCTCATAAACTCAGTTTGGTTAAAATAAGCAATTAGAAACACAGTCAACTTCTTTAAAAATTCTACCAGACATAAATACTCAAATTATACTGTGTATAATCTGTTGATCTGGAGATGTTTCTCCCTTCCGGGGTTGCAAGCCTGCTCCATGCACTGAGCTGAAGCATGCAAAGTAAACTAGTTGCCCCTGGAGATTCTCAGAAACTGAGCGAGGAGGTTCCCAAAATTGTGAAACTGAGTGTTTGTGGAAGTATGTGCGTGCATGCGTGGGTGTGTATATGTGCAGGCACAAGTCTCAGCTAGGACAGAGTAATATTTTCTCTGTGGGTAGATGAAGATAAGCCAAGCAAGGCCTTGGCAGCTATAAGAAATGGCAGAATTGGAGTCAGTTGGATCTATAAACAAAGCAAAGCTGGAAGCACTTTGGATGGCTATCCAAATATGGAACACCTATGGCTCTTCTGTCCTGCTGATGTTGGAGAACCTTGGGACATCAATGTTTCCTTGTCATATTAACTCAAATTTGGAGAAATCTACTCTTCTGTGGCCAATAATAATATTTTTCAGTTCACAAAGCAAGGATATTTTTATGAATTGGGCAAGAGTTGTCTGAAAGGTGCTTTTTTCCAAAAGGCAAGAAAAAACAGTCCAATTGCCTTTTGAAAAAGCAACTTTGAGAACAACTCAGGGGTGAAATCTAATTTTTTTTGCTACCGGTTCTGTGGGTGTGGCTTGGTGGGTGTGGCCATGTGGTCATATGACTGGGTGGGCGTGGCCATGTGGTCATGTCACTGGGTGGATGC
>JANHFK010010752.1:170575-184060 GCA_036250565.1 Sibynophis collaris | reverse complement strand
CCCAGGGTTTGTGGCTCCTGGCAGTTTCTTTTTTGTGGGATACAGGTATCTGTCTCTCTCGCTGTCTCGTGTGTGTGTGTGTGTGTGTGTGTGTGTGTGTGTGTGTGTGTGTGTGTTCCCTCTTGAACCATTTCCAAAAACAGGTGACGGTTGATGTGTGTTTTTTTTGTGCTGATATTGTTCTTTCTTCTTCTTTGGGTGCTTTTTACCATATTTAAATCAAGAGTCATTTCAGGTTCCCAGATAAATGAAGCTCTTTCGTCCTCCTGCTGTGGCTCCGTCGGCTGAACCCACTATTGGCTGGCCCTCCCCCATGCCCTCTCCTGCCAGTTACACCTGGCCTGGCCTGAGAAGGTAAGAGTGATGGTGGGCAATGGAGACTCACTCCATATTCCAGAGTGGGAGCGAAGCACCCTGTACTTGCCATATCTTGCAGGCACTTCTTCCAGCCCTTGTGGTGCTGTGCACACCTTAGTTGCTAGGGGAGATGCGTGACTTGCTCTCTGCCCTGAGACACTGGCTTGGCCTGGCTGTGGCCAATGCCACTGCTGTTGCCACCTCCATAGCCTGCCCGCTGCTCTCACAGAGCCTTGCACAGCACAGTTAAATTTAGCGTGGTTCACAATGGGGTAGATGGTGTCCCCCTCCTCCTCCTGGAGCCCATTACGATGTAGAGCATTGGCCACAGCCAGGCTGGAGTGAGTCTCCATCCCCCGCCATTGCGCTTAGCTTCTCAGGCCAGGAGAGGAGTTACTGGGAGGGGATGGCAATGGGCAGGGCCAGCCAGTGGTAGGTTCATGAACAGGGAGCCACAACAGGAGGATGAAAGAGCCACATGCGGCTCCAGAGCCGCAGGTTGCAAACATCTCCTCTAATCTGATCCATCTATCCACTCATCCATCCATTGTCTTTCTCAGTCACAAAATAAGCTCCATTGCTGGAATTCTTCATATATTTATCCATTTAAAGAATTCATTGGCCAAGTTCACACAATTTTGCTAAGCCATAATTTATTTTAAATATGCTTTGTTGACAGTTGCAAGAGCTGGGTCATGTAACATACTAAGACTAGGATTTGTTGAGTAACCATAGTAGTTGGGCTCCTGCAATACAAATCACAGCAGCTGGATTCATACAACCTGTTTTCAAAAAATAGACAAACCATATTGTGGCTTGCTGTGGTCTATTTCATTTAATTTAGCCAGACTGCTCTTTTTTCAACATGGAAGATGTCAGGAATTGAATCCAATGTTTGCTGGTGAAGCATATATTCTATCCTTGGTGGTGAGTTCTAATCTGAGTGTACGTACCTCCGTTCATCTTCCTCAATTTTACTGTGCATAGTTGCTTGTTTCTCAGTCTGGATCTGACCTATATAATCTAGACCAGGGGTACCCAACCCCCAGTCTGTTCTCCAGCACTGGTCCATGGCATACCAGAAACTGGGCTGTGCAAAAAAGCAAAGCCCCATTGGCAGGATGGAGGCAGCATATGAAACCATGCCCCCTCCAATCTGTGGAAAAACTTCTCTCCACAGAACTGGTCCCTGGTTCCCAAAAGGTTGGGGGCCAATGATCTAGACCAAAGGTCTTCAACCCCTGGGCTGTAGCCCACTACTGGTCCATGGCCTCTTAAGACCCGGGATGCGCAAGCGATAGCCTGGCACATGCAACTCAACTTGCGCAAGTTGAGCTGCGTGCGCCGGGCCATTAGTCATGCGCTGTCCCACTCTTTGCATAGTCCAGTTTCCCTCTCCTCCCAACCCCAGCCAAGCTGCAAAGGTTGGGGGCCGCTGATCTGGACAGAAGCAACAAAATATGCAGAGATAATTTGCTTGAATGTGACAAGTGGGCAAAGTGGCAGACAAATAGGATGTCCAGAAAGCTCCAAAATTGGCCATGGATCTTCCATATATCATGAACTTCATGGGTATGCAATCCATCTCCCCTTTGTTTTGCTTCGTAATATGGGAGGTTACATGTTACTAAAGGCAAATAATTCACCATGACTTTCCATTACTTTGTTCCAGTCCTCTGAAGCATTGGGGGGGGGGGAATTATTTTATGGGGAGATCTCTTCAAATGATGGCCATGTTGATGAAGTGAGATGAGCATACTTAATCTCTCTATTCCCTCACCTGTTCTACATTGGTTTTTCACCTGCTGTTTTAAGCAGTAGTCTGATTTGTATGTCTTTTTTGTTTTCAGATTTCATCTAGTTGATCCTCAGTCCCTCTGTTCCCAATGAACTCATTTCTGGTGGACTCTTATCCAAATGTCCTCTGAAAGAGACCTCCCCAGGGAGGCACCTCGGTAACCAGCCATGGGAAACATCTACAAGTACTACTTCAACAAGGACAAAATCTTCCAGCACTACAACTATACTAAGGATAAGCTGGAGAAAGATGAGTCTCCACTGACTCTCATTGCCACTCTCACCATTGTGCTCTGTTGCTTCATTATCCTGGAGAACCTGCTGGTGCTCATATCCGTCTGGAGGAACAAGAAGTTCCACTCCGCCATGTTCATCTTCATTGGCAACTTGGCTTTTTCGGACCTCATGGCTGGCTCGGCTTTCATAGCCAACATCGTGCTCTCGGGCCCAGCCACCTTTCGCCTCACTCCGATACAGTGGTTTGTGCGAGAAGGCACTGCTTTTACCACCCTGGCTGCTTCGGTCTTCAGCTTGTTAGCCATTGCGATTGAACGACACGTGGCTATCACCAAGATGAAGGTCTACACGAGTGACAAGAACTGCAGGATGCTGATGCTGATTGGGGCCTGCTGGGTCATCTCAGCCACCATTGGGGGGCTACCCATTCTTGGCTGGAACTGCATGTCTGATCTAGATAAGTGCTCCACTGTTCTGCCCCTTTACTCTAAAAACTACATTGTCTTTGTGGTTACCATTTTCACTGTCATCCTCTTCTCCATTGTGGTCCTCTATGTCCGGATCTACTGCATTGTTCGCTCCAGCCATGCTGAAATAGCCAGCTCCCAGACAATGGCCTTGCTCAGGACAGTTACCTTTGTCCTGGGGGCCTTCATCATCTGCTGGCTGCCTGCCTTCACCATCCTCCTGATAGACACTTCATGCGCCAGGAAGTCTTGTCCTGTGCTTTATCAATCGAAGTATTTCTTTGCCTTTGCTACCCTCAATTCAGCCATTAACCCCGTCATTTATACCCTCCGCAGCAAAGACATGAGGAAGGAGTTTCTAAGGGTGCTTTGTTGCTGGGGGATGATGGGGCAGGGGAAGCCGGCAGAACGTTGCATGATCCCCCTCCGCAGTTCCAGTTCCTTGGAGCGGTGCACTCCAAAACAGGATCTTCCCACTTTATCTTTCATGAAGGAACATTCTACGTTTGTGTGAAAAAGACACCAAGAAAGGAACTGTGGAGCAGCCAGGCAATGGCAAAGAATGGTGGGTGGGGTTGGACCCAAGAAAGCGGTACAAACCCTGATGAATATATTGTCTTGGTGGTCAAACCAACCTGCCTTGGACTTACATGGAGGTATCCATTTGTTCACTAAGACCTTCACAGTATTATGATTTTATGTTAGGAGTGTGTGTGAGACCAGAGTGATTGGCTGCTGAATGAGTGAGTGACATGAAGTGGTGAGGCCGGGTAGCTGCTGAGCTATCAAGACTCTGATTTGGTACGATTCTCCTCTTTTCTAAAAGTTGCCCTTGCCTATGTATAGACCCACATTTTTTTTTTTTAATCTGCATCTCCGAGCCATTCATTCTCCTCTTTGCACAAAATATTCACCCGCTCTTCCCTGGAGAGCAATTGGTTAGGCCGTTTGCGAGTTTAGTTGATTTAAACCAGTCTTCAATTTGAGGCACACAAGATTACAAGGGCTCATCATCCCAACCCCTTGAACCCTGGGTTACCTGTCTAGAGGTAGTCCTTGACTTACAACCATTCAAAGTTACAACAGCACTGGAAAAAAGTGACAGCATCCCCAAAGTCACGGGATAAAAATTTGGATGCTTGGCAACTGAGTCATATTTATGATTGTTGTAATGTACTAGGGTCATGGGATCACCTTTTGTGACCTTCTGATCAGCAAAGTCAAAGGGAAAGCAAGATTCACTCAACATTACTAACTTTAACAACTACAGGTATTCACTTAATATCTGTGGCAAGAAAGGTCATAAAATGGAGCAAAATTCACTTAACTGTCTTGCTTAGCAACCAGAAATTTTGGACTCAACTGCAGTCATAAGTCAAGGACTACCTATAGTGGCTGAAGTTGAAGACAATCATATCTTTAGAAGCATGGAGGGTATTTTGATTATACTTCTGCTGCTGAAAATATGAAATACCTGGCTCTTTTACTTTCTGAGGGGAATGCAAAGGCTGGTTCCAAAGATGTATGTAAGTATATTGGGGTACATATCTGCTAATGTCAATGACATCACAGATGCCAAACTATATGTTCTCTTCATCTTTGCCAAGACACTTTTATCAATGTTTTTAAAAGTCATCTTCTTCCTCTGCTGTAGCCTGAAAGCCAAACAAGTTTTGAAATTAGTTTTTTTTTAAGTGGCATATATATATTGATTAAATAAATGCACAAAAATGCATATGAGCTTTTGTGGATAGTGAAGAGAAATAATTGCAAAATTATCATAATCCCTACTAAATTTGTTCTTTCAGTTTTTCATATTTTTTTCATTGAACAGAATGCATTTACATTCTCCAGGACAGGATTCACATCTGGCTTTAAAAATGTTTTCAAAAGCAATAACAAAGCATTTCTCCACCTTTCAATAGCCACCCCTTCCCCTTCCTATCCTGGTTTCCGATTTCCTTCCTTAGCCTTGTCTTTTTGAAGCTACACTGAGATATAATCATACGAGCAATTAAGGGGATATTTTTCTGAAAACATCACATGCACAAGCAATCTGGATCCGTAGACTTGTGCTCACCCACATTGCTCCCTGGTAGTAAGTATGAATAGACTTAATGCATATTAAGAAAGAGTGGACTTTAAAAAAAAACCAATGTTTTAAATGAGAGAGGGAAGATTTTTGTTTTAATTTTATTCTTTCACTTAGAAGTTGCTGAAATAAGGCTGGCATTTCCTAGAACTCTTGGTGAAAAAAACCCCCCGCATCTATGGATGATTGCTGTCATTTTATGTTTTCAGCATGGATGTCATTATCAGTGATGATGTCATTATTATTAGTCATTAATCCTTTTGATCTTCCTTTAGGAGTCAAAGAAAAAAGTTTTAATATGGACAGATTTTAATCCATCTTGTGGATAGGCAGTTTAGGTACTATTGGCATGCCCTGGTTTGGCCAGAGATCTTACAGGCAAATGCCAACCTCTTAATTTATTAAGATGCAATCCAGAGGACGTTTGCCTGCAGAAGCATGATTGAAATGAATGGAATTTATACTATTCAAACAGGAGCACTTATCTACTCTAAGCCTTTTTTTTAATAAAAAATGTGAGGAACATCAGCTTCTCTTTTTCTATAATGCAATAAAATTCAGGAACATTAAATATTTATAACCAAATGAAAGACAAAAAACAAAACAAAAACCCAGACCAGCAATTTTGGGACCACCATTTTCATAGGTTTTGACTTTGTCTTGCAGCTCTATAGAATTACTAGAGGAAAATTTCCTTGAAGCTGATTTCCCATTCTCTCTCTAGGGACCAGTTTCCTTTCCAGGATCAATACCCTTATACCACATACAGGTAGTCCTTGACTTAACAACAGTTCATTTAGGCACTTGGCAACTGACTTATATTTATTCGGTGGCAGTGTCCAGCGGTCATTTGCGACCTTCTGACAAGCAAAATCAATGGGGAAGCCAGATTCACTTAACAACCCTATTGCTGACTTAAGAACTGCAGTGATTTGCTTAACAACTGTGGCAGGAACGGTCACACAATGGGGCAAAACCCACTTAATAAAAGTCTCACTTAACAACAGAAATTTTGGGCTCAAAATTGAGGTGGTAAATCAAGGACTACCTGTACTGTTTAAGAGGCATTGACAGGACAGGGGTTCCTGAAATCTCCCAAAGTTTCTTAAACTATGCAATTGCATGTATGTCTACACAAATATAAGCCCCATTACACTATAAGTTTAGTTTAACATGCTCCCAGTTTGGCATACTGCTGCCTCAATGAACTGAGTAAACCAAAGCTCATATTAGGACGGTACCTCAGGGAACAAAAGCACTGCGGGGACCTTACATGCTTAGAGAACATCTTATCCAAAGTCATCGTCAGTTCCCAGTCTGCTTATGGAGAATGGAGCTCAAAGAGGCCTCAGCTTAACATTCTGGGCATCCCTTCTCAGATTGTGCAGTAGCGGATTAAATTGAAGATTGGCAATTAGCACCTTTAGGAACAAATATGGCTGTGTCATCAGGATCAAGTCCCCAGGTTCCAGCCCACCGCCAATAGAGGTAATCTGACTTGCTGGCAATTCATGTTGAAATTGTATGACCAACCCATGGATTGTCCCTTTTGAAAGAAATGGTAATGTGGAAGACTGATCGGGAGCTTCATTTGGCAGCAATTTCTAGTCATTCCCCCACCTTGCCCCCCACCCCAAGGACACTAATTCTGAGAGAAGATTTTGCATCAGAATAATCATCAGCCCTAAGCATTTGTGTGCATAAGTTAGGTTTGTGCACAAATGCAATCCTATCTTAAGTATCCCTGTCCCGACCTGAAATTCCAGTCTGCCACAGAGGCTTTCTAACTTCTGTCCCAATGACAACAACAACAACAATCGAGCTGTAATGTGAGAACAAAAGGAGTGCTGGGGGGCTTGCAGGGAGTGGATTTCTGAGGTTGGGGCATCTCTAAGAGAGAAGCGATGAAAAGCAGGAAAGGTGGCAATGCCTTCAAGGAGAAAGCCAGAAGTGGGTGTTTCCTGCTTGCATAGCTGGTTCCAGTCTGGAATCGTGATTCACCCAGCATGATGTGTAGGAACATGCCATAGGGGGGGCGAGAGGAGGATGTTTTTATGAATCAGAACGAGAGGCAGGCGTGGGAATCATTTCCCTCCTCAGGCACAGGCAGTGCAGTCCAAAGTTCTAGAGGAGGTGATTTAAAGAACCCACCACCCACACTTTCTTTGCTCCAGAATACAGCCATGTTCTGGAGGAGCAAGTTCCTGCATGCAGCTCATTTAGCAACCCCAATTAGGACCAGCAGTTGGTCACTTAACTGAACCCATTGCTAAGTGAAACGGCAAATGTGCTCATGATCTTACTGCAGCTTTCCTTTGCTTTACAGACCTGCAAAAGTCGTAAATGCAAGAATCAATCCTCATCACCCTTGTAACTGCAAATGATTGCTAAACAAGGAGATGTTGCAAACAACGGGTATAGGAAAAGCAAGGGAAAATGTGCAGGGGTAGAGTAACAAAGAAACTATGAGTTACCTTCTTCTGGATATACCTTAGCAGTTAAGCAAATTATCTGAGAAATTATTTAAATAAAGTAGGATAATAAGTCCATCATTCATTCATTCTCTCCCCCCCCCTCCCCCTGCATAAGTAGATTGTTGACCTGCCTGCTCTAAAGTAAGCCCCATAAGTTCAATAGGACTCCAGTGTATGTCAAATCTTGCAATCTTGAACTATGAAACGATGGATGTTTATGCTGCTTGTCATAGTCATGAAGTATCACCATGTTTTTGCTGTATATGAATGTGTGTGTGTGTAATTATTAATATAGGAGTGCCAGTTGATGTGGATATGTGACATAGCCTTTCTTTGAGGTATTCCTGATGCCTGCATTGACATCAATATACAATGATGTAAATGCCACCCATATCTACACTTAGGCTGGTGTCTAAGCCTATTTGTTACTAGGTAAAGGGGCATGGCGTAATGCCCATCTTTGGCAAGAAGGAGCTCTGCTGTCACATTTCTGTACGCATGAAGGGATGCTATGCACCAGATCTCTCTTCCCTTGGCTAGAGTTTGTCCTTGCCTTCTCACTTTCACTCCTTCTGTGTGTTCAAATCTGGGGTAAGACCTTTGGCTGCTTTCCATCAGAGACTGATCAGTTCCTCCTATATTGGGAGGCAGACCCCTCCCGAGCAACTGACTCCATTCACTTCTTATCAGTAACAATCATGTCCCCATTGATTGCAGATGATCTTGAAAGGGAAAATACAAGTAAAATTGCTTACTGATATTAATATTATCAACAGTTTAAGGTGACAGAGAAAAAGTATTGCTCAGGCTGTGACCATTTAATTCACTGTTGTTTCTGCTGGTAGATTTTTCAAGGTCTTGTAGGGCTTCCAAAATCTATAAAAACTTGTTTTAGCAGAGCAAAATGGATGTGTATGTATTTGTGTGTTTGTATACATCTTCATAAGTAATATTGGTTACCTTAAATTATCCATACTTTGCTATTATCTCCATCCCCAGTCCCCGATTAGTTGAGTTGCTATACATACATTACAAATTTAATAATTTGTGTTTTGTGTATGTTTTGAACCAATATACCAAGATTTCCTTATCATTTGAATTTTGTACATTTCTGAATTACTGTTTTAAAAATGCACTTTTTCAAATTTTGTGGTGCCACAAGTTTGTACATATTCGTTTATGCATATATTCATGAAAATGATTTACGCAAATTTATCATATTTTGAAAGTTTGTTTGCAGAAGCTCTGTAACATTAGGCAAAATCATCAACCAAATGCAAACAAAATTGGATAAATGTTTACCATGCTACATTCAGTTTTTGATGGAAACATGGGGGAGGGGGGGGAAACCTCAAGTTTGATAAATCAGACTTGATCAATCTGCAAAAACTAAGAATCAGAGAAGCTGACAAAATTATAAAAATCAAGTCTGAGAGAAAATGAAATATTTCCCTATCCGTTATAATCTATGCCCAAATTGAAATATACCTATACATTCATTCTATGCTAAATATCTCTGTGGCTCATTGTTTTCCTATTCCATCCACATAATGAACCGTAGCAATTCCTTCATATGCTGGTTTACTGAAGTCACCCTGATACTGAATAGTGGTTAAATCTGGACCTCAAGTTCTAAGTCCCCTCTTAGGGATGGGAACCATTGGATGACCTTGGACCAATTACTCTCCCTCAGCCCAGCCTACTTCACTGGGTTATTTTTTGTTGGACAAACAGGGAGCCCACTTACGTTGTTTTGAATTGTACAATATAAAGTGGGATATAAATTAAATACAGAGAGGCTGGAAAAAAAGCTAGCGTACTTGAACTTGCAGGTGGACATTTTGTAGATATGCCTAACAGGAATAGTACGCCCCACTCAGAGGGGCTCTTTATAGTACAGAGATGACAGTGTTGCAAAATGTAGGGATGGGGAGGGCATGGAAAGATCTTGTGGTATACCAACTAATCTAATCATAATAAATTTCCAAGCTTCTGTGCAATCATCCATGATTTCAAACAGTTAAAAGACTATTTACCATATTCTGTCTATAATAAGAGGCTGAAGAGTTGGAAATCCCTGGGCAAAAGCAAATGCAGCAAGGAGCTTCCATCATTCATACCATCATGTTTCAGTCTCTCTTTGGCACATACACTATCATACATGGTACAGCCTTTATCCCTGCAGGATCTTGCCTGTGAAAACACTTTTTTTAAATACACACACACACATACAAAAACTGTCCCTCTTAATGGATATACGTGTGTATTAAAATGTTTGGTTCTAAATTGGACCCTTGTGCATTTTTCTCCTTGTGCACATTAAAGAAGATACACTCATATGGAAAAGCAATGAGGAAAGGAGGGAGGAATTAGTGGTCTACAGATGATCCTTTTTCTTTATTTGCTTATTTTATTTTTAGACCATCGCATTCCACTGTTCAAAGCACTGAACAGTGAAATCCAAATATAATAAATAATCGTTGCAGGCAGTTTAAATATAATAAACATAGTATTTATGATATGAATAGATCACCACCAGCTAAGATTACTAAGAATTTTACACCAGTAACATCCATAAAACCATGTTTTCCTGCCTTCTGATGATAGGTAGGAAAATGTAGCCAACCTTCTAGCAGTATAAAATATTCAAGGACATCCCCACACACTACTTCCTGTTCCTCCTGCCCCTCACCAAGGGACTCCCTTTTTATGCAATACTGGAAAGTGCATCCCTTATAAGAGGGATCTCCATCCTTGGCAACTTTACGACTTGTGGACTTCAAGCATGCGTTGGCTGAGGAATTCTGGGAGTTGAAGTCCACAAGTTGCCATGGGTGGAGACCCCTGCCTTATAATACATGTGCTATGAAAATGTGGGAAAGTGCTGGTTTTACATATAGATTATGAAATACAGTAACATGTAGGGTAGAAACGAAGCATGTGTTTCAAATATTAAGAGCAATTGTGGTAAGAATCTTGGGTAGCAGTCATCATAATTCAAGTATACTCAAGCCGATGTGACTTTCAGAGGTGAAAATGCTTAGAAAGGGTAAACCTTAGAAATGTAACTTTAAGGGGCTCTGATGCTGGAGAATCCAAGGACTCTAAAGCTCTGTCATTGTTCCCCAACATGAGCAATTTGTAAAAATAACAAAGGCAGGATACAAATTAAGTTAATAATAATTGTGAGGTAAGTAGGCAAAAAAGAGCAGGTCTTCCTACCTATGTTCTGGTTTCCTGGTCAAGAAAACGATTTTGAATGTCTCCCCTACTAGTGAGTATGAATATGGGTTGGGATCACTGGATTTGGCACGCTCTTGTTGACCCCTTCTCACAGAAAACTAACCTTCAAGATTTCCACGGAGAGAAGACAAATGGGAGGAATCAGAAAAACCTTATCCCTGAGTTGCCCTCTATAGGTTAAGACTCAATTTATACTTGATGTTTTTATTCTTTTCAATAATAATTGGGAGGGGTGTGTGTGTGAGGAACACCTTGTTAGATGGTAGCTAAGCTGCTTCCAAATTCTCCATTCTCTTCCAAAAATGGTATCTCCTTCCATGACCCAATTTGAGTAGCACCCCATGTTATTAAAGCTGTACTCATCACATTTTCTAGCACAATGTTCATTGGGGCTGTAGGCAAGTGATTTTGAACTATTCCCATTATTCCTTATTGTTTACTGGCTAGGACAAATTAGTATTTGGAAGACCATTTTTTTACCTTTTTATGATCCTGTTATCCCTTAATTTGGGATAGAGTCAGAGTGACTGAATGGAGCTGAGAGTTTACTAGTCGGATGCCCTTCCTGATGCCTACATGGAGTTCACAGCAGATATTTTCTCTTTGCGCTCAGAGAGAGAAGCATCTGCCGCTTCCGAATGAAAGGTGAGTGTTTTCACCACTAGGTCACCATGCCACTCTGGAAGACCATATATTATCTACACCTTTACATCTGAAATGGGAAACTGGTTTATATTGGGATGAAAAACCTCCAGCTTCAAAAAATGCTTGCATGCCTAAAATACTTGCATGCATAAACCCACATATAAGTCCAATTCTCCAAGAACTTTAATGCAGCAAAGCCTGAGAAAAAGGAAATGCCCCTTCCTACTTGGATTAACCAACATTGTAACCTTTGCTATTTTCTGACTTATTCACGACTGTAAAGTCCACAGTGGAGAATCAGATTATCAAGACAACCCAACTACTACACTGAGAGGATTGTGGACACCTTTGAAGGACTGCATCCCAAGGATTCTGGATAGCCCAACCTGGTTTCCATCAACAGAACTGTCACTTTCCATCACTCCCTCCTGACATCCCACACTTTAAACTGAACTTCTTAAGTAAGCCTTCCCAAGGAAAAGAAAGCGCAGTTCTCAGCAGGATTTTTACTTAGAGCTCTCTAGGGAGACGGGGGCAGTGGGATGTTTTTAAATAGAAAGAGAGACTTTTGCAATCATTTTGTCCCCCTGGATATAATTGTGTTTAGCTCCCACAACCTGAGCCAGACAGGGTTTGTGAGGGAAAAATGCAGCATTCCATTTGCTAAGAGCACTTATAAGGCAGGCTATTTCTTCCCCTTTGTTACCCTGAGGAAGGAATAGGATGGAATCAAGGCAGGCAAAGGCCCGGCCCAGATATACACTGCAAGAATAGGATTCATAAGCTAACAGTAGAGCACAATTTCCAATTTCAACCCCAGAAGTTAGATTAAGTAGGCCCAGGAAATTCTCAGTGATCTCTGATCAATCAGTGAAGATAAAGCATAAGCTGTTTGAAGCTTTAGTCTCCTGGTTTGGACTTCAAATACCAAACACCTCAGCAGCATAAATCAGAGATGATGCTGTCTGTAGTCTAAAAAAATTTCAAACATAGCAACTTTAAGTTGTGTGGACTCTCAGAATTCCCCAGAAGTCTCAGAATTCCCCAGAAGTCTGGGGAATTCTGGGAGTTAAAACCCACCCATCTTAAAGTTGTTATGTTTGAAAAACACTGTGGAATCCTTCGTGCTCTCTGAGCTCGGTTGTTTTGTTGGAGACATTTCATTATCCAACTAGGTAACATCTTCAGTGGCCACTGCTCTAGAAATAAGGTGACCAACTTTTTTACAATGAGAAGGAGGACACAAATAAATTGAAGGGGAAAAAAATCGCAAATAAAAGAAACATTTTATTCAGTGTAAACAAAGCCACTTGCAAGTGGCGCACTCTTTCAAAACAATTCTCCTGTGCGTCTCATATCGTGTCTCGCCACACTGTGCCGAGCCTTGACGAATCGTCATGTCAAATACAAATATGTCACATCACATGCAAGGGATCGGCTCAGCATCGTTCGAATACGGAGATTTACAGATTAGTCTTCAAATATCGAAAAGGAGGACATGTCAGAGGATACTTTTCGAGAGAAGACAGAACTTAAAAAAGAAGGACTGTCCTCCCGAAAGGAGGACGATTGGTCACCTTACTAGAAAACTTGTCCCTTGGCTTGAGTCAGCGGAAGGGAACTTTCTCTGTTTCTGTAGCATAAAGCACAACAACGGATTCCTCAAGGAATCATTCAAAGCCATGTTAAAAAGGAAAGCTGAACACTTACTAAAGGTATATTTAACATATTTATATAGTCACGTATTTTTGTTGTGAGTGAACCAACTAAAATTCTCAGGTGACACTATGAAAAAGGCCATCATAGCCATACACATAGGCACCGACATAGTTTCAAAAAGTTCAGATGGAAAATAAAACAGCCTCCCTCTGGATATCTCTGCAAGAGCAAAAAATACCATGAACCAAGAAATTCTGACTGCCCAAGGTATCGTTGGCACTCATAAGGTCATATAACATTAGCACAGGGGTCAGCAAACTGCGGCTCTGGAGACGTATGTGGCTCTTTCACCCCTCTGATGCGGCTCCCTATCACTCAAAATATGTGTCACAACCGCCAATGTGCGACACCCGCCAGCTTGTTATTTATTGAGCTTTTCAACCCCCGGTAAGCCAACCATGGATAAATCCAAGAAAAGAAATGTTTCAGAAAAAAACAGAACGTTTAATTCAAC
>JANHFK010010752.1:118312-130522 GCA_036250565.1 Sibynophis collaris | reverse complement strand
AGCTCCGCCTACCCAAGTCCTCCCTATGATTCTAAGCAAACGATAGACTTATAGAATGAGCGTGCAATCTGAGGTCCCAGGTCTTCGGCCAACTTCCTCCCCCTCCCTTTTTTTTTTGAAGCCTCTAGAGCTGAGCAAGTTACACTCCAAAAATGGGATTGTAGTTTCCTGCCAGTTGGGTTAATGCATAGATATGTCCTAGAGCCTGTTTTTTAAGGATTGCCTGAAAATTGGCTTAATATAGTATTTTGAAACAACAGCAACATGAAACTAATTAACATTGCTTTAAAATCCTGTCTTCATTACTTTGCATCATCACCCTTAATTGGTGTGGTTTTTCAGGACCCACAAATGGTTAAATGAGTCTCAATCTCTCTGTTATATACAAATAGGAGGGAAATAATCTGAAATGCAATATATTCTTCAGTGATTATATTTTCTTAAAGAGGATTTAAGGGTCCCTGCACCCTGCTTCCATCACCATAGTTTAACCGAGAAAAACCCAGTCCTTTCCCATTGTGTAGGTATTCCTGGGTTTGATGCCTTATCTCCCTCAACCAAGTGTCTCTGTTGTCTTTCTAGGCCAGAAAACACACACAAGTCAGTCAAAGCCAGCTACCATGCAGATATCAACTTGCTCTATTGGAGTGATGAAGAAGCAACGGTGGAGTTTAAAGACGTGCAGGGCCGCTGCACAGTGGTGTATGGGGAGGACTTGACAGGAAACATCCAAGATTACTCTGCCAGTGGCTCCGATCGTTTCTACTTTTTAGAGGTGGCTTTTTCCATTATGTCATTGGCCCTGTGCAATTTTTCACCAACGTATTCTCCAACACACTGGTGGTTTTTAAGAAGAGATTGGACAACCATTTATTTGAAATATTATAGGGTTTCCTGTTTGAGCAGGGGGTTGGACTAGAAGATCTCCAAGGTTCCTTCCAATTCTGTTATTCACAAGTGGGTGTGGTATCAGCAAGTGCTGCTGTAGATGTGGCTGGCTGATACTTGAACTTTAGATTACCTCCTGCTTTGGAAGAAGAACATTAATGAAAGCCCAGTTACCCTCTCACAATAGAAATCAACTCCAGACTACAGCTCATTCTATAAATGCTGCCTAAACTCCCCATCAGTGTTTTCTGAAATCTATAAGAAATTATTAGAACTGTCTTTGATGTGAATTAAGCTTTTTTTTTCCCCTTTTAATTTCCAGGCATATAATGCAAAAACAAAAAGCTTTGAAGACCCTCCTTATCATGCCCGTAGTTCTGGAAATAAAGGGAAGGGGAAAGGGAAAGGGAAAGGTAAGTGATTAGTTGTTAAATGGTTTAAATCTTTGGTTTATTACCCAAGGCCAGCAATATCTTTCCTGTACAGAAAAATAAGATGCTGAACCAGGTCAGGGCAAATCCTGCAGAACAAAGAACTTGGGCTTTTGAGCATAGTTCAAGGTGCTTGTTACTTTGGCATTGGGCCTGGCTGTCTGAAGAACCATCTGTCTCCAGTCATTTCTGCCCATTCTGTACAATCAGACAGGCTGAGCACACTCTGGGCCCCATTGATCAAACCAGGTTATCTGATGTAAGCCTGGAAGTGGGCAATCTCTGCTATGGGACTTGCCTTCTCCAACAACATCCTCCAAGAGATCCATATGGCCCCTACACCCTGACTGTCTTCAAAAAGTCTTTGAAAACTTGGGTTTTGCCAAGACATTGGACTAAGACGTTTGATGAGCCCACTTTAGGATTTCATATAGTGGTTGAGTGTTTTCTTCTGGGAAGAACGTCATACTCTTCTCCTTTTTGTTTTATTTTCTTTTGTTTCTATAGTGTGTGTGTGTTTGTGCGTACATACAAATATATTTTAATGCTTTTCACAGTGGTGAAAGGAGCAAAGAGCAGTGTTTCTTGATTCCTGAGGACTGGATATATTCATATTGTGTGCTGAAGATAGCTTGCTGATTTCTTCCACTTTATATATATGCCCACATCCCATTCAGAACAGATTTGTCATACTTTAGAAATATATCCATCCAAACAGACTTTTCTGAAAAAGAACTAATCTTAACAAAATTGAATGGAAAATATTTCTTTCTCTTGTTTTCCTTCCCATAGTTCCAAGTTAATATACTTAGCTTACTTAGAAAGTTTACTTTTATTCCTACAACATACAAATACTGAGAAGAATACTTGCAGACATATTAGGTCCTGTTTGGTTCATTCATTGTAAACAAGTCTTTGCGGTTGCTGATAGAATTTGCTCAGCAATAGCATCGACTTGTTTGCAATTAAGCTATCATAGACTTAGATAGCTAATATTCTAATATTTACTTTCTTGTTTACCATTAAGCTTTCATAGACTAGATATTTAATGTTTTTAAGTAGCACTGAAAGAGAGTTAAAAAATATAACCCTGGAATGCTTACTCTGGAAACAAGGCACCAATTCTTAATGCAAAAGGCACATGTAGACATACTTTTTCCTCCTCATGCAGGTAAGAGCAAAGGGAAATCTTCAGGAGCATCTGAATACAGCGAATCTGAAGCTGCTGCGATGAAGCCCCCCAAACTTCGAAGTCTGGATGTCTTCTCTGGTTGTGGAGGCTTGTCAGAAGGGTTCCACCAAGCAGGCAAGGCGGTTTGGAAGGATGGGTGGGTGGATGGGAAAGGGGCATGAGCATATGATTTTTTACAGCTTAAAAAGTAGAGCCAGCGAGGGTTTCAGCCCTGTTTTATGGGATGGAAAGAATTTTTTGTGTATTTTTGAGGCTTGGAAGCAAACCATCTAATATGAATTGTTGTTCTGTTTTCATCATCATGCTGTCTTCAGGAGTCTCAGACACTCTCTGGGCCATTGAGATGTGGGAACCAGCTGCGCAGGCCTTCCGTCTGAACAACCCAAGCACCACAGTGTTCACTGAGGATTGCAATGTCCTGCTTAAGCTTGTAATGTCGGGTGAGAAGATTAACTCCTTGGGCCAGAAGCTGCCGCAGAAGGGAGATGTGGAGATGCTCTGTGGGGGGCCCCCTTGCCAAGGTTTCAGTGGGATGAACCGCTTCAATTCTCGCACCTACTCGAAGTTCAAGAACTCCCTGGTTGTTTCCTTCCTCAGGTGACTGAAGTCAACGGTTGCATTTTCTCAATTCTCCTTATCCTATTGCATGTCCCACCTCCCAGCCTATTGCCTTCCAGCTGTGTTGGGACCACAACTCATGGGGATGTAAGCTACTGTAAGCTGGTCTCTAAATCAGCTACAGTTTAACAGAATAATAGAAACGTAGACTGTGACAGTAGATGCTGAATCTGCATGTATTACGATGGCAAAGATAATCTGTAATTATCTGCCCTCCAGAAATTTGTATCTTGTGGGCAACGATGGGTTGAGATAGTGGAAAACATTGTCCTATAGATCTAGAGGACACCAGCATGGGAAAAGACTACTTGAGAGAACATATGAGATCAGATCTGTGTTGGGGTTCTCTTGAGATAGTTGGAAGGCTTGTTGGGATATGGACTGGGTCTGTTGCCACAAGATCTGGAGCAAGGACTGTGTGTCTGCTGTTGGGATCAAGGAAGAGGCGTAGCTGACCCTCAGTGCTCTTATCTTCTGCAGTTACTGCGACTACTACAGGCCAAGATTCTTCCTCCTTGAGAACGTTAGGAACTTTGTCTCATTCAAGCGTTCTATGGTGCTAAAGCTCACCCTGCGGTGCCTTGTCCGGATGGGTTACCAGTGCACCTTTGGAGTGCTGCAGGTATGATAGTCAGCCTTTTTTTTATTTTTTTTACTGAGGCTGAGATTGCACTGAACCATATTTGTGGGCTTTGCAGATTCACCCGAAGGCAAAGATTCCACTGGATTTAGAGCTTAAAAGTCACTAACTGTATTTTCTCTATAATATACTGATTCTTGGGTAGATAACTTTCATGTATCTGGACAGTGCCAAGTTGAGAAAGCTGATCTAGGAAATTTCTGGTGGTTGTCATGATTTCTCAAGTCGATCTTGACTCCCTATGACTGCAGGTTCATGCAGTTTTCTTGGCAAAAATTTGGAAGTGTTGGGAGGGACCTTCCTCCAAGATGTTTTTCAATTTTCCAATCTAAAATTGTGAGGGAATGCCGGCCAACCAGTTGGCTTTTATGTCTAAGGGAGAACTAGAACTCTCCCTGCTTCTAATCTAGCATTTTCAACCACTATACAGACTGGCTCTCAAGCAGTTTTTTAGGGGTTGGTTTACAGACTGTGTGCTCAATTATAACAAGCTGCAAAAGAAAAGCTAAAGAAAGCTGATTCCGTTGCCTGGATTATGTCTCACCTGGGACATCTGGCTGTTGTCTGTTGACAGTATTTGGTCTAGTCTGCTCTTTGTCTGAAATGTCTTTCCCCAAGTAGCATGTCATCTTTTTGGTGGCAAATGAAGAACTTTCTGTTTTCCCAAAGTGGACTGAAATTTTAACGTGTCAGTGTTTTCCTTTTTTTCCCTAGTATTTTGTGGAACTAGGAATAGCGATTACCATGCTAATTTAGTACAAAATGTGAGAAAAGGTTGGTTTGCTAAGAAAAATATATCCTCTTCATCAAATAACTTATTTTCTTCTCTTCCTCCTTCACCTAGGCTGGGCAGTATGGAGTAGCTCAGACACGCAGAAGAGCAATTGTGTTGGCTGCAGCTCCTGGAGAGAAACTCCCCTTGTTTCCTGAACCCCTGCATGTTTTCGCTCCCCGAGCCTGCCAGCTGAGCGTGGTGGTGGATGATAAGAAGTTTGTTAGCAATATAACAAGGTAATTGCCAACTCCCAGATCTTGATAGTGTTGCTTTCATTGAGGGCTGGAGAATGGGGCCAACAGTCTTACAAGAAAAGGAAGTGCATGGGTATGGTCTATTTTTCATACAAACGAAAGATAATCCTGTATAGGGGGGAGTCTCAACCTATCTGGAAAGCTCTTGTGATGTTGTGGAATTGCATCATATTTTAGAAAAAGAGGAGAGTCCAATAACAATCATCCTTTAAGTTATGTTCTTTCAATATACTCTAGGACTTATTCGGGCCCATTCCGAACCATCACAGTCCGGGACACTATGTCTGACCTTCCTGAAATCAGGAACGGAGCGTCAGCACTTGAAATCTCCTATAATGGAGAGCCACAATCCTGGTTCCAGAGGCAAATTCGGGGTTCCCAGTATCAGCCCATCCTCAGAGATCATATCTGCAAGGTATCTACTCTTACAGTGTTATCTGGTTTGCTGGGGCAAGGCGGGTGAGTATGAGACATGTTTAAAATAGTGCACTGAAAGCAGAATTTCCTAAAATCAAGGACTGTTTAAAGTAACAGTTATTTGCATCCAGGAAGCCCAAGAAAAAAAGTTCCAATCTTCAGCTATATAGAGAAGTAATTCTGCTCCAAAATTTGGAAAATTACATAGAGCAAGATGCTGAGAGCAATGATTGTCTGTCTGCGCAAAACTTAGGAAAATTGTGTTATTGAATAATTCTATATTGGTCTGCAACCCATCACCTGCTGGGTGGTAGAAATATCATTTTCATTCTCACCTGCAAGAAAAATTGTAGGATAACTTTCAGAGTTTTATCACACAAATGAGAACAAAATAATCATCAGGCAGTTTTCCCTCCCCCCAAAGCACTACCAGGTATCTTTTGTTCTCCTTCGCTTTTACCCTCTCCTTAGAAATTTAATCACATTTGTGCCCTTCTGGGAAATGTGCATTTAATATATTGTCAGACATAGGCACTCCATACTTAACAGAGGTAGGAAAGGGGCATTCCAAGTGCTAAGGGTAACTCTGTGCTTTGTCTTACTAGGATATGAGTGCATTGGTAGCTGCAAGGATGAGGCACATCCCACTGGCCCCAGGTTCCGATTGGCGTGATCTGCCCAACATTGAAGTGCGCCTTTCTGATGGCATAACCACCCGCAAGCTACGCTATACACACCATGAGAAGAAAAATGGGCGGAGCAGCACAGGATCTCTGCGGGGGGTCTGCTCCTGCGCTGAAGGTACAACACCTGGCTTTTCTGGTTAGAAAGGATGGTTTGACAGGTCATCCAAAGAATACTGCCATTAGCTCTTCAAAATAGAATAACACCTTAAGCCACTCTTAAAAGAATCCAAATGGTCAGAATCTCACTGGATCTCTATGTTCTCCCATGAAATTTGCATCTATGGGATTCTGCTGACCCTTTTCTAGTCAACACAGATTTAGAAGTTGGATCTCAGCAGGACATCCAGTCCAACAATTTGTTTTAAAAGAGGCTGTTAATCCTAGCATACTTTTTGCTGCTAAGAAGCATTGCATAGTCAAAATGAAGTAAGTGCTACTCAGTGAGAACAGAGAGGGAGATTCTTACTTCTGAAATACTTATCCTTTCAAGTTCTTGCTACATTCCAATTTGGTTCTATTTTGTACCTGATGTAGCAAGTCTGGGGAAATTTTTTGAAGCAATAGGAATCAGCTGGTGTTTGACTTAGATTTACCTGGGATTTTTTAGACTTACCTGGGATGCAACTGCAACCCCCCTCCGCTCCTTCCTTCAGCTTGGGTGCAGGAAGAATTCCCCAGTGCCAGTAGTGCTACTCCTGCTTCTGATGGAGCAAAGCAGACCGAAGTGCCAAAGGAAATCCCCAGCCATACTTTCAGTGAAAAGTAAACTGAATCCTATTCCATCTCCTCCAGGCAAGGCATGTGACCCTGCAGACCGGCAGTTCAACACCTTGATCCCTTGGTGTCTGCCTCACACGGGGAACCGGCACAACCATTGGGCAGGCTTGTATGGAAGGCTAGAGTGGGATGGATTCTTCAGCACGACAGTCACCAACCCTGAGCCCATGGGGAAACAGGTAAGGGAAGGGAAGGGGCCTGGAAGGAGCCCGGTGGCTCATCTCCATACTGATAGTCCAGTGTATTCCCTATCCTCCTATTCTCTTTGCATCTACTTTCTTGCTTGTCGCTTCTCTGGCTTTATAGGGCGGCTGTATTGAATGCTATTAAGAAAGGCAGAGAACACCAGGATTTAACGGTTGTTGCTGTCATTTGGATTATAAGGGGAAACTTGCAGAACTGTTATAAAGTTCATGTTGAGCCCTTCCATGGATCATGAGGCCCTGCGTTCAGTCAGGCCATGGTGATCTTGCGTTTGGACTACTGCAATACACTAAATGGAGCTACCCTTGAAGAGTATTCAGAAACTACTACTGGAACAGAATGCAGCAGTGCTTTAGGGACACCTAGATTCATCCCTGTAACATCACTGTTGCCTGAACTGTATTGGTTGCTGATTTGGTTCCAGGTCCAATTCAAGGCATTGGTTAACACTTTTAAAGTTTTTTGGTATGGGTCCAAACTACCTTAGGAACTATCTTACTCCAATGGGATTGCCCTACTCCATTTGGCCCAGAAAAAGAGATATGTTCAGATCCCATCGGCCAAGGAATTTTGGCCAGCAAGGTCCAAAAGAACCTTTTCTGCTGTGGTGCCCACTCTGTGCAACATCGTGCCCCTTGAGATGAGATGGGTGCCCACCCTTTTGATCTTCTGAGAGGGCCTGCTTCTGTCAACTGGCTTGGGGCCCCAATGGGAGTGCCCCATTCTTTTTCAATTGTGGACGGTTTACAGCATAAAACATTAAAATCATAACATAAATATCTCTAAAACAATCCAGGTGGTAGATTAGAAAAAGATTCCACCTCCACCCTGCTTACATAGTGGTCCCTTTTTATCCAGTTTGTTGTTAATTCTAATGTTTTAACTTTTAATGCTCAATATTTTTAATATTTTTAATGCTTTTAATATTCTAATTGTTTTCTATAAAGCTGGCTTTCCTAGTGGGCTGAGGGCAGTTAGAAGATGATGTGGTATTTCTGTGCTTGAGAAATTCATTGTGGAGGAACCTGGTTGGGTGACTCGACCATAGCTCCAAATATAGTAGTTAACTACATCTCAACACAGAGCTGCCAGTGACTCTGCTCTCCTTTTTCCAGGGCCGTGTGCTTCACCCTGAACAGCACAGAGTGGTGAGTGTGCGAGAATGTGCACGATCCCAGGGATTCCCTGATACTTACAGGCTCTTTGGAAATGTACTGGACAAGCACAGGCAGGTAAGTGGCTGCAGAGGCTTCCTAGAGAAGATTCCAATATGTAAATGCTCGCTAGAGTTTTTTAGAATCTGAACACACTCTTGTTCTGTTGCTCTTGTTCTGTTGCTCTATCTCTTAATAACATTTGAAGAGGACCACTTTCCTCCTGTAGCAATTTTGAAAATGCTTTTCTGTTATTGTTTATATCCTGTTTCCCCCAAAATAAGATATCCCCTGATAATAAGTCCAATTGGGCTTTTGAACGCATGGCAATAAAGCCAAGAACTTATTTCAGGGTTCAAAAAACTGTAAGATAGGGTCTTATTTTCAGGGAAACACGGTAGTTTGCAAGTTAGCACTAGAAAATAACCTTGGGGAAAAATAATAAAATAAAGGATTTTCTTCTAGGGATAAACTCTATTTCAATTGCTGAACATAGTATTTTCTTAGACACCTCAAAAATGGGAAAAGATCCTTAGTTGGATGATAACTTTATTAAAATCAATTAACAGTGCAGAATTGTTCATTAGGAAACATCTAAAAATAGAAAAATAAAAAGTACAAAAGTGGCTTTCTGGAATATATTGGGATAAATTGACAGCGGTTTTTTTATATGAAAGAAGCAACTATCAATGCATCCCTCAAGGATGAATATATTTGCCAGGGAAGATATATAAATTACAATGTTAATATTTGAGATTAGACAAAGAAGGCTTTCCCATATTTTGTACTCTTGATACCCAAGGCTAAGTCACTTCTGATAAAATGTAGTACATTATCATATAATGCTGTATAAGCATCTCTCTGTGGGTTGGTTCTCAATTAACAGTAGGTCTTTGCACATATATCAGGGCTTTGATGCAATGAAGGGAAGAGAGATGTTTCTTACCTTCCTCAGGACCAACTTTGTTCACAGTTACAGGCTCCTACTATTTAGTGGCCCTGCAGCCAGAATAGGGTTTTGCCATATGAGGCCATCTACTTTTCAGGCAGAAATGGTACATGTGCCAACTCTTCACCCTTGCTTGTGTTCTCTTTGTGCAGGTGGGAAACGCAGTCCCTCCACCTCTGGCAAAAGCCATTGGGCTAGAAATCAAACTGTGTGTGTTGGCAAAAATGAAAGAGGATGCCACAGGTATGTTATTGGAATGTCGTTGAGCTTATTTGGAAAGGAACATTTGATGTCTGTATTTCAAGAGCTCAAGCAGTTTTGCACTTGATGTGAACCAGTTAGCATAACTCAATCTGATCTTCTGTAAATTAGGGATTGTAGTTCTTTTGTGCACCCTATGGAGTCCTCCAGATAAAACAGCTAAGTGAACTTTGTCCAAAGTTTGTTTACTATGTTAAGAGGGGTTGGCATGGAGACCAGAAACATGGTGGCCCTCATCCGAGTTAAGAGTTTGAAACTACTGTAGATACAAAGATGCACTTGGGAAGTCTGTAGGCAGGAAGCCATTTTCTTTCCAAGCCAGAAGAAAGTGAGAAGCTGATCTGTACCTTTCAGACGACTGTATTCTCTGTATACATGAACTTTAATGTGGCTTTGTTTTCTGAATATCTAGCTGTTTTGTTTCTTTACAGATGCCATCAAACAGGAAAAGATGGACACTTCAAATTAATTTGTAAATTGCCCATCTGCTGCACCTCAGCTCCAGCACCTGAACACCCAAACATGCACTGATAATTTTTAATGTTCTTCTGTTATTTTCCTGGTTTATTTTCTTACCTCTGGACACACTGAAAATTGTTGGAGGCTTTGGTTTGTTCAGGGTTTTGGTTTTTTTGTGCGTGTATGTGTTTTGTCTCTCTCCTTTCAAGCCTGTATTTGTGAACAGTGTTTGTCTACTTGGTTGACATTCTGAAACTGTTTCAATGTTCCCGCTGCCATTCTCAAATGATCAACTGTGCAGTGCCTATCCATGTGTGTAAGTGTATGCGTGCGTGTGTGTATGAGTTGGGGGAATGGAGAATGTTTTTATTATGCATTGTATTGAAAACTAATCAGCCACTTTATACAAGTGGAAATAATACTTTATGTAGTTTTTATATGTTGTAATATTTCTTCAAATAAATCTCCTATAAATTATTACAGGGCCATTGTTGATTTCTTTTCTCAAATGATTGTCCGCTGTTGCAATTGATTTTGCTAATATTACCGCTGGGATCTATCACTGTTATGCCAATCTTCTGATTGTTAAGTACCTACTCATTAAACTATTCACAGTGACAACTCTGATCTTTGCACACCCGTTACCTTAACTAAGACATTAGAGCAGTTTTTTCATTAGAGTAGTTTTCTGTTGCTTCTAGAAAGACAATACTTTATAACCTGATATGCATAGCATGCTAAACCATATTTAATCATCGGTTAGACTCTGGCTAGCACAGCATCTTAATCAGAGGTCTGTAATCATAACAGTTTTGATTAGTTTATCAGAGTCATAATTTGGTCTGCTATCTTGTCTAGGTTACAGTGAAGTTGCTGTTACTGTTATTTTTTAAATCTCATGTAGATGTGGGCATACAGTAAATTGGATAAAAAAGGGGGGGTGTATGATTAGTGCAACCCAGATATCCAAGTTATCTCATACAGTTGCAAAAGTTTAGACATTTCTTATCAAACAATCCCAAAGTGAATAGAAGCTGCCTTTTACATAGGTTTAGAAGTTAAATACAGCTTTTATTCAAACATTTGAATGCATTTGAAAAAAAATCTAAAACCAAACTAAAGTTTCTTAACTGGGCACAGGAAATGTTTGGAAACCAGCATTTCCTCAAGAGCCATTACAGAGTACATGTTGGAAAGATGTCCCATGCCCACCACATTTACAGTTTTCTTATTTTGAGTCTGGTAAACAACTGTACTTAATAATAAGTATGCATTCTGAATTGCCCATTTCATTGAATGCCTTATGTTTTTATGGGCTGATCTCACAGTCTGGTACAAAATAATAACAGAGTTAGGTGTGGGAGAACAGAATGTTTGGGCTGTCTGAACATCAGGGGGAATGATGTTTCTTAGGGCAGTAGCTTGAACAGAGAAAACACACCCCTTGGATGCCTCTACATGTCATGGTTTACGGAAGAATCTCAAAGCAGGTGGATCTCGTTGATCAAACTGATCATTAAATAAGACATAAAGGGCTACATCTTGAAACTTTCTGTCGACTTCCCCATTTATTTTGCTTGTCTTGGTAATGTACACTAGATCACCCCTCTCATGGCATTGGAGTTAAGCATAGGGATCTGAAGATTGGAATTGGGATTAAGGAAATATAGTTTATGCATCCTGTTGAATCAGCTTAATCTTGGCATACGCATTAAGCTGGCTAGGTCTGCACAACCTATTAACCATGGTTAATATACCAAAGTCACCCACCTGGCTAAACCAAAACTAATTAAATTGCATTATGGTTAAGTTCCATGTGAATCCAGTCACCCTGTAACCACACATATACCTCCTTACTCAGGAACCAAAAAATGTTAACTCACATAGAAGATTTTGTAGTTCAATGGTAATGCCAGAATTTGCCAGAATTTTCTATTCATATATTCAAAGCAGTCCCAGTGAATTTAGTATGTCCTTTCAATCACATGGGGGAAAATACTATGTGGTAGTTTGAAATAAATATGCAAAAGTATCAATGCAGGAAACTAATATTTTGAGTGAGAGAATTGAGATGGTACATCTTCAGATAGCAAATGTCAATTGCTACTTGAAGTGGGTTAGGGTTCAGCAAACCTCGCTGAATAGCTTTTTTTCTTTTTTGTAAAGTAGAACGGCATCCAAATATGAAGCCTACAATGTTCTCTCCTGCCACGTGTCAGAACTGTCACGCAGGCGAAGAGGAGCACAGTTCCGCTTGTGTCGAGGAGCAGAACTACATCTCCCAGGATGCCTCAGGTCTCTTGCGGCGCTCTATTGTGCGTCACTCTTATGCGTTACAGCGCCCACTTCCTGCCCTGGATTCAGGCCTGGGTTGTTCCGATCGTTTCCATCGGCGACGATGCCAACCGGCGACTCCGAGTAAGAAAAGCAAGGGGGGGGGCGGCGGAGGAGGGGGGTGGAACGGGAAGGGGGCGCGTGCTGCGTGGGCGAGAGGGGAGGCACCGG
>JANHFK010010752.1:103994-118212 GCA_036250565.1 Sibynophis collaris | reverse complement strand
ACCGGGGAAGGCGCGCACGTGTGGTCTCCGGTTGTCCGAAAGCCATGCAGACGCGCCCAGAAGTCCCGTATATCGGTGTGAATTCACACGCGCACGCGTACGTGCATCCGGCGTGGCCTGCCTGAAAGGCTGGGATGCGAACTCTCGACCGCGTCGGCCTTCCACCCCCCCCTCGGGCGCCATGGCGCAGCTGTCCAGGCGAAGGGGCACACACACAAAAACAAAACCAAAAAAAAGTCAACCCGGGGAAGATTTTCTCTCGCCTCGTATTTAAATGCTGCATCTACGCTGAACGGTTCCTGGACGCTTTTGCGGTTGTCATTTCAGCAATCGAACCCTAAACACAAATTAAAGGGAGGTAGCGAGCTTAAAAGCCTGCCAGGAATGGCCACCGATGCACCCCTGGGTAGCAAGTGCAGCCCTTGAGGGACTTTTCCCCTTGGGAGAAGGGGGTGAAGCGCTGAGCCTGTCCCCGTTTTCACTGAGGGGGAGCTACACCTTTGCCTGGGTGGTTCCACTTTTTTTTGTACGGTGGAGGCTCCCATGGGGTACCCTGACTGTGGGATCACCAGAAAAACACAGCCAGCTCCCTGTTCTAATGTAGGAACTAAAGTGGAAGCCTCTTTCCAACCCAACTAGTTGTTTTTTTCCCCTCCTGTACAGGTAGTCCTCAACTTATAGCCACAATTGAGCCCAAAATTTTATGTTATTAAGTGAGAAATTTGTTAAGTGAGTTTTGCCCCATTTTATGACTTTTCTCGCCACGTTTGCTAAGTGAATCACTGCAGTTCTTAAATTAGTAACACGGTTGTTAAGTGAATCTGGTGGCCCCAATGATTTTACTTGTCCAAAGGTCACAAAAGGGGATCAAATAACTCTGGGACCATTGCAATCGTCATGAATGTGAGTCAGTTGTCAAGCATCCAAATGTAAATCACGTGACCATGGGGGATGTTATAAGTGTGAAAGATGGTCCTAAGTCACTTTTTTCAGAGCTGTTGTAACTTCAAACAGTCACTAAATGAACTGTTGTAAGTCGAGGACTACTTGTACACTGTTTTACACAATAGCATAATCCCCACATGTAAGTGATAGGTAGTCCATTCCAAATTATGTACTGAAAAGTGTTTTTGTACAGTGTACAGGTAATCCTCGACTTGTAACAGTTGGTTTAGTGACCATTCAAAGTTGCAGCAGCATTGAAAAAAGTAAATTATGACTATTTTTCACATCTGCAACTGTTGCAGCATCTCCATGGTCACTTGGCAACTGACTCATATTTATGACGGTGGCACTGTCCTGGGTCAATGGGGAAGCCAGATTCACTTAACAGCTGTGTTACTAGTTTAACAACTACAGTGATTCACTTAAATATGGCAAGAAAGGTCATAAAAGGAGGGAAAATTCACTTAAATGTTTTGCTTAGCAACTGAAATTTTAGACTTAATTGTGGTCATAAGTTGAGGAATACCTGTATTGGCATCTGATCTGAATAAGATGAGTTTTCAGAAATAAGAAAACAAGTACAATGGGATAGAAAACTCAAATGGTAATTGTGAATGAATTGGAGTATGTGGAAGCTGGCATTTCAAAAGATCCACTGAGAGTGGTTTATATTGTTATTAGATTTTTATCCCACCTTTTTTGTATATAGGTCAATGTGGTGAATATACCTAACACTCCTGTATCCTATTTTTCCACAGAACAAAAACCCTGTGAATTGTGTTAGGTTGAGAGAGAGTGACTGGCCCAAAGTCAACAAACTGGCTTTCATGCCTAAGGCAGGACTAGAACTCACATTCCCGAGTTCTAGGCTAATGCTTAAAACACTACAGCAAACTGGCTCTCTGTGATGGAATTATAGTTTGAGGACAAAGGAAACAGGCTTGGGAGGTACAACATATGACTCTGGAATTAGGAAAATTTGGTAGATGGCGGAGGAAGAAACAGATGTTTTATGGGCAAAACTTTGGTCTCTTGTCCTGAACCTGTAAGCAGACAAACTCACCAGATGGTAAAATTAACCCAGGATTTTAGCTCTACATTTTATAACTTGCTGTCAGCTTGTTGGCTTCTCCACCAGAAATTATAGAAAAAAGAGAAAATAACAGCTGTTCACCAAAATAGATATTTTGATTAAACCTTTAAAAAATATTTAAACTATTATTTTACTACAGACTAAAATATGATTGGAAATAAAACTATTTCTTGCTATCCGAAGAAGAAAGTGTGCATTTTATGGAAATGAGTTAGAATAGAATCCAGAGCATATTGTAATATTGTGTAATAGAATAAGTACTGCATATGAGAGACCTGTCCTAGAATTATGAAATTGAGAGAGGACACATATATTTATGGAATTTGAGAATAGGTATCTAATATGATATTTTTCTCTTTTAGCTCCAAGCCCAGTTGGGCAGATCAAGTGGAAGAAGAAGGAGATGATGGTGAGAGCTTTAATGTGCATTTGTTTAGCCAAGAATAACTCTTTGTTTACGTGGTGGTTTTCATCTCACAATATTTTCATCTGTCCTTTTAAAATCTTATGCCCATATCTCAGGAAGAAGCAATGTCAAGAAAACCTCCCTAGTATTAATTTGCTTTGAAAGCTACCTGATTTTGTTTATCAAGTTACATAAATCGCAATGTTTGTGAGTCCTTTGTAACTTCAGCCTCCCTGCATATTTCCATTACTATTGTGGGTGGTTTTTTGTTTTGTACATTTGCATTTGCATTCTGTAGACAGATTATATAGACAGTTCTCTTTATATTATTCCCTAACAACATTGTAAGGCTGGTATTGATACTTTTTTTCTGGATAAGTTAAATTGACAAACAGTATCTTCCATTGGATAACAGTGAAGTTGAATAGTAGGCATTATCAGCTCAAATACACATTTAGTCCTGAAGTACACATGGTTAAATGACTGTATTTTGGACTTTTAAAATATTGTAGAACTGTATACTTCTGTGTACTTAGATGCTATTTATTTTGAATGAATCTACTTTGCTTCCAAATTGATAAATCTTCGACCATCTAATTTTGCCATAACAGAGAAATGTGTGCGCTTATTTCAGCTGGTCTTCCTATACTTTTCCACCACAGATAAATGCATTACCAGTGACCTACTCAAAGACATTCCCCTGACAGATGTGTTGAGCGAAAATGAAGCGGTAACTGTGGTCGTCGAGCCAGAACTTATAAAAGGAGGTAGGAGCTACATTTGTATCTATCTGAATGTTGGGAGGAAGCAAAGCATGAAATGTCTCCAGTTCCCCTAATGCGAATCTTCGTAACTTCCCGCACTCCTTTTACAGAGCCCCTCCCACCTCCCAAAGAAGTTGTGAATGGAAACATTAAGACGGTGACTGAGTACAGAGAAGAGGAAGATGGCCGTAAGGTGAAGGTGAGTGGAGACCAAGATTGAAGGGTGCCTCCATCTTCCTCACTCCGGGTCTCACAGTCCTCTCTTGATTCACTGTTTGCTATTTAGTAGGGCCTGTGACAGTGACCCCCATTTTCAATGCTAGTTGCCTTTAGTGAAGAGGAGAGAGGCTCTTCCCCATATGCTACATTTTTTATTGTCGCCTGAAAACGAACTATCCTTGCTTGCTGCTTATTCTCTCCTGGTTTGAAGACGCTGATGCTGCTTCCCCTCTTTCCTTTCCTTATGGTTCTGTTCTGCAGACTCAGAGAAGTAGGCTTTGGGGTACAAGCTACTAATAGTTTAAGCTTAGCAATTGTATGGTGAAACACTGTAAAATCTCCATTCCCACCCCACTCCAGGGAAAGATTACTGCAAAATCCCCATTTCCTCCCGATCAGCTGGGATTTAGGAGGCAGAGAATAGATGGGGGTGGGGCCAGTCAGAGGTGGTATTCACCATTTCTCCGAACTACTCAAAATTTCCCCTACCGGTTCTCCAGAACCTGCTGAATGCCACCTCTGGTGAAACATAAGAAAGTCATATGCAGAATTACTAATCCCCACCTGAGCACTTTGTGATCAATTGCTGTCATTTCACAGATCATCCGCACCTTTAGAATTGAGACTCGAAAGGCCTCCAAGGCTGTGGCAAGGCGAAAGGTGAGTTCTCTGACAAATAAATGTGGCTTTTGCTTCCTTGATTCTTCATGATGGAGTGCCAAGATACACATTAAGTGAGCCACGCCCAATTTTATGACCTTTTTTTTTTTTTTTTGCCATTTTTGTTGAGTCGCTGGAATTAAGTGAATCAAATGGTTGTTTAAAAAAACCTGGTGTCTCCCATTGATTTTGTTTATTGGAAAACCGCTGAGAAGGTTGCAAATGGTGATCACCTGATCCCTGGACCCTGCAGCCATCATAAATACATGATGGTTGCCAAGTGCCCAAAGGTTGATCACATGATCGTGGGGACGCTGCAGATGATGTTAAGTGTGTGAAACGATTGTAAGTCACTTTTTCCCGTGCCATTTGAACAGTCACTAAAAATGATTGCAAGTTGGAGCCTATCTGTATTTTATTTTATTAAATTTATATAGCTTCCCATCTCACATACATCAATCTAGGCGGAATACAATAAAATAAACAATAAATATAAAACAATATAATAAAACAAATCTACATTATGAAGTTATTTGGCTATCCTTTTGTTATGAGATGTATTTGGGATGTTCTCCTATTAGTCTGATTTGTTTATATTCTATATAAATAGTTTGATTTCAGTGCTCCCACTCAGTTACAGACCATTTGCTCTGAAAATTGAATCTGCTTCCTGAGGAATCAAGAATGCAGTCTATGGACCCTTCAAGTCCTTTTCATGGTGCAACCATATTTCCCTGAAAATAAGACCCGGTCTTATATTTGGGGGGCTCCAAAATAAGGGGTGTCTTATTTTTTTTCACGTACAGGAGGTGGCAAGTGTGGGGCAGAAGGCCGCATAGTACATCGAGATCGCCTCTCCCCCCCCCCCCCCTTGCCTCTGACCAGCTGCTGGACTTGCTGCTGCTAGCCTCGCTCTTTGCCCTCATGGTTGCCCTGCTGGGCTGTTCCTGCGTGGCACGGGGCAAGTCGGTCCAGCTCTATGACCTCCAGAATGCCTCCCCACCTCTGGTCTGCCAGGGCCCCTGCACTACGGGGCACTGCAGCTCTCATGCTGGCTGTCCGGTGGGTGTGGGGCTGCCCATGGCCGCCTTCGCCCTCTACCTCACCTGCAGCTGCACTGATGCCGCCTTGCCTTCTACCCAGCCCAGCCGGCAGGTCAGTGCTGCCACCATGAGATGAGGCAAGGCAGGTGGCGGGAGGGTGGAGCTGCCTCCCTCCGCCTGCCAGACACCTGCTGAAGCTGGGCATGGCAGGAGAGGGGTGCCCTGCCCAGCCTGCAGGATGCATGGGGCAGCTACAACAGAAGGTACGGTAGTGGAGGCTGCTGGGTAGCAACTTGGGCTTGGCAGTGGGCCTGGCAGAAGGCGTGGTGGCAGCAGAGCAGCCACAGGTGAGGTAGAGCCCAAAGGCGGCCATGGGCAACCCCATGCCTGCCTTGCACAGCCAGCATGAGAGCTGCAGTGCCCAACAAGGCCAAGGCTTGAAGAGTGCCAGGCTCAGCCTGTAGCACAGCGCCTGCATTACTAAGTAGGCGTGCAGTTGGTACTTAGCAGCCCAAAGGCGACAGTGGGCGAGGTGGCATGACTGCACCAGTGACCAATAACGAAGGGGCCCTGGCAGGCCAGCAGCAGGAGGAGCCACTCCAGAGGTTGTAGATCTGGGCCAACTCACCCCGTGTCAGGTAGGAGCAGTCCAGTAAGGTGACCGAGAACAGTGCAGCCAGGCAGAGCCCCCATGAAACCAGCAGGTGTAGCAGGCCCAGCAGCCGACCAGAGACACACAGGGAAAGGCAATCCCGATGCGCTGCATGGCCGGCTGTGTCCCAGCCATGGGCAAGGCGAGAGTAGGTGGGCCAGATTGACACCCAATTTAATGGAGGCAGGTGATTCCGATGCGTGGCGGCACCGGCAGCAGGCAAAGGCATGGAGGCGACCCCAATATGGCAAAGACATGGAGGCGACCCCAACACGGCACACAGCCTTCTGTCTCATTATAGCAGCAGCCTGAGCAAGATGCGAACTCCATGCCTGGCGGTGCGCAAACCATGTTTGGGTGATTTACACATCTGTCGTTTTACACTCTGTCCCACCATCTCTGCTTGCTGGATACCATAGGACCCCACGCACTCGCTGCTTCCTGTGCTGGCCACATCCACCCCCTGCCCAGGCTGATGATGATCTTCAGTAGGGCTTATTTTTGGGTAGGGCTTATATTAGGGCACATGCTTAAAAATCAGGCTAGGCCTTATTTTCAAGATAGGTCTTATTTTTGGGGAAACACGGTTTCTTCCAACTTTTCAGGATCACCAATGAGGAAGAAAACATTTTTATTTTTCTCCTTAGAACTGGAAGAAATTTGGCAACTCTGAATTTGATGCCCCTGGCCCAAATGTGGCTACTACTACTGTGAGCGATGATGTCTTTATGACTTTCATAACCAGCAAGGAGGTGAGTGGTGGCATGCAGGACATCAATCATTCTGTAATTATTTTTCCCTGGAATTTCGGCAGTTGCTGTTAAAGCATCTCTTGAGAATGCCAGATTGCATTCAAAATTGGTGGATGGATGGTTAGGGAAAGGGAGGCATTCCTTTTGCATTGTTCCACAGAGATGGTACTAGCTATGCTTTTTTCACATTTTGTGGCATATGTGAAAAAGGTAAGGCGACATTTGCATGGATTCAGGAGAGGGAAAGGGGATCAGATAAGCTTTTACTCGTTTATCTATGCCTGCCATCATTTCCCTTTTCCAGGACTTGAATTGCCAGGAGGAGGAAGACCCTATGAACAAGCTAAAAGGGCAGAAGATTGTGTCATGCCGTATCTGCAAGGGCGATCATTGGACCACTCGCTGTCCTTATAAGGACACACTGGGCCCCATGCAGAAGGAACTAGCTGAGCAGCTGGGTCTTTCCACAGGCGAAAAGGAGAAACTCCCTGGAGGTGAGAGCTGGAAAGGTCAGGGACAGTGGAAGGGCATCTGTGCTCAGCCTTTTGCTTAAGCCACATTTTGTTTCCAGAACCAGAGCCTGTTCAGGCTCAGCAGAGCAAGACTGGGAAGTACGTCCCACCCAGCCTGAGAGATGGAGCCAGTCGCAGAGGGGAATCCATGCAGCCAAATCGCAGAGGTGAGTTTCTGCAAAGGGAAGCTGGTCTATCTGTATCTGCTGTGTCTTAACAGTGGCAGGTTTTGGCATCTGCAACAGAATCCAGCCCTTCAACTTCTGCCAGCAGTCATCTCTTTGCCTTTTCACTCCCACCCACAGCTGATGACAATGCCACCATCCGCGTCACCAACCTGTCGGAGGACACCCGGGAGACTGACCTTCAAGAGCTCTTCCGTCCTTTTGGATCCATCTCCCGCATTTACCTGGCCAAGGACAAGACTACTGGTCAATCCAAGGTAAAGGATGGATAAGTGGGATGGGAGGGGGAAAAATACACTTTCTACAGGCGAAAAGGAGAAGCTCGTTGGAGGTGAGAGTTGGAAAGGTCGGCAACATTCTCTCCCTTGCTTGCTTCTAATTGTTCTTTGTGTTACTTTCCTGCAGGGCTTTGCCTTCATCAGCTTCCACCGCCGTGAGGATGCTGCCAGGGCTATTGCAGGAGTGTCTGGCTTTGGCTATGATCACCTGATCCTAAATGTGGAATGGGCCAAGTAAGTAAATGTCTGATGCCCTGAACACATTTGCTCTTAGTTTTCACTTTTAAAGTCTCTCTACAGAAATGAGTTAGTTTTTCAAAGTTAGTTAGTTTTTATTATGTTATGCTAGGCCTAGTGGTCCATTACGCTGCTCAAAATTTAGGACAGCAGCCCCCAAGTCTTTTATTGGGAAATTTCTCTTGTCCAATTTTTGCAGAGTGCCATAGAAGCTGCTGCAAACAGTGTCTGTGTTACTCCTCATATTCCAAGAGAGCATCTACAGGACTCTAGAATTAAATAAAAATAGCTAAAACACTTTTTTCTTTCCCCACAGACCTTCCACCAACTGAAGTCTTCTGCCCTGATTTTGTTTCTGGCTTTGGAAATGATCAGGTTCTGTTGTTAACTGGAGATACTAGTCTCTAATAAAAATTCATTGCAGCCTTATATGTTGTTGTGTCAGTTGTATCGTGATGAAGAAAGTCCCATTAAGTCAGAATACCATTCTTGAATCCCCATTCTTATTAATCACCAAAATTCCCTTTTTACTCCTTATCTGTAAAATACGATATGGTTTATTTTATTTGCTGTATATGTTAATAAATATTGCATTGGATGACCAGCTCCTTACACTGCTTAACAATATATGATTGCAGCTTCTTAGTTTGTTGCAGCCCAAAAAAAAAAATCACCAAAATTAGAGTTACATAGGAGTTTAGCAAACAACTTCTCAAAAATTGCAATGCCATGTCCTCCTAAAATAATAAATGAACACGTCACCCCACTCTCCAGGGGACAAAACTAATGATTTCATTGGAGTAAGGATTGAGCAAAGAATAAATGATTAATAATTGCAGTTTAATCAATGAAACACATATCTATGATGAAGAAGCTACAGATTTTGCAGAAAGTGGAAGGGAAAATACATAGTTATAGAGTACCATCACCATTGAAATGAATGTGTCCACTTTGCACATGTTCAGCATCAGAATGTTGCTATTGAGATGGGTTTCATAAATAATGACCCTATAGGACACACTGATCATATTGCATAGCAATCCAAAACCAAAAACCAATTGGAATGAGCTGTAAAGCCAATAGATGGAGCTGTTGCTCATCAGATTGCTTGCTATGGGATGGGGATTTTTTTTGTTTGTTTTATTTGTGCCTTTAAGTCAGTGTTGATTCTTGATGACTTCCTGGACAAGTCCCTGCTGGTTTTTTGGCAAGATTTCAGAAGTGGTTTGTCATTGTTTCCTAGGGCTGAGAGTGTGACCGAACTAAGGCTTTGAGCTTAAGAAAGGTCTACTGGTTTCTAATTGGTACCTTAACCATGATATAAAACTGGATCTCATTCTTTTAAGACAAAGTTCAGTGTGGAGAAACAGGACCAGACTTGACGTGGTCATATATCGGAATAACAGAGTTGGAAGGGGCCTTGGATGTCTCCTAGTCCAACTCAAGCAGGAAACCTATTGGACTATTGGACAAATGGTTGTCCAATCTCTTCTTAAAAACTCCTAGTGTTGGAGCACTCAGAACTTCTGGAGGCAAGTCATTCCACTTATCAGCCACACTACAGTATTCCATTCCGAAGTTGGGCATGTGGTGAGTGAAGAAAGCAACATAAAAGTTCAGGCTGATGTGTGCAGTGAAAAAAATGACTTGTACAACTTGCAGAAGAAAAAAGGTCCAATCTTTTGATGAGAAGTAATAGGTGGTCAAGGAGAGCCTGGAGAAGGCATAGAGGAAGTCACTGATAGCAAGGTTGAAGGACTGGGCAGTGCCTACATTCCACTTGCCTTCACAATGCAGAAGATTGTGATGCCATTCCCTGCAGTAGGCCAGAAAGAATTGTATTAACAGGATGACCCAGATTTGTTCCTGGAAGGAGTGCAAATCATTCTGACAGAAATCAGTTCCATTTCCACCGCTTCGCTAGTCTGATTGTGTTCACATATCCTGATAATCCCATGGGTTTCTAAGTAAATACTACCCAGATAGACCTTGTTTAGCAACACAATCGGGACTGGCAAATGAAGGATCAAGGAAAATGGTAAAAGTGCTTATGAACTTCAGCTTTCTTTTGCACTACAGACCGGTTGGAATGTTGTAAATGCAAGGGTTGGATGCAAAGTTCCTCTTTCATCACTATTGTAATGGAAGTGTTGCCAAATGAGGCAGTCGCTAAATGAGTGGCTTGGTGTTAAAATGGTTAAAATCTTTGCTAAGCCGTCAAGATACAGCAACAGCATCTGACCTATAATAACGAATAGCAGCCACTTTTATTTCCCCTTTGGCAGATAGAATATTGTATTTACAATTCTCAACCCTGTTTCATTCCCATGTAAACCGTGGGGGCACTGCAAAAAAATGCAGTACATATTAGAAAGTATAGAAAACCTTGGGCTGTAATGGATCATATGGGCAAAGGCTTAGTCCCCCCCAAAGTTGTTACTCAAATAATGGGATATCTTTTTCAGTAAGGCTTTGGTCTCATGTTGCTTGTGAGCAGCTCAGGGAGGGCATTAGCTCAGGAATATACTTTTAACTTTAACTTTAATTAGATTTCTATACCGCCCTTCTCCCTCTCGGGACTCAAGGTGGTGAACAGACATGAATAAAAAACAATGATATAAATAGACAATTTACAAATTAAAAATAAATAATTAGGTCTGTTCTAAAAACAGCTAAAACTACTAAAATCCTTATTAAAACCCTGTTTAAAAACCCCTTAAAACCCTTTCAGATCCCTTTAAAAACTACGCCAGGCCGGCCGTATGAAATAGATGGGTTTTCAATGCCCGGCGGAAAAGGCGCAGGTCGGTCATTGTACGCAGGTCGGGGGGTAGGTCGTTCCAGAGGGCAGGGGCCGCCACAGAGAAGGCTCTCCCCCTGGGGGAGGACAGGACATGGTACGAATAAATGGGGGCAGTAGGACAGGGACAGTAGGCACACTAGTGCACTTATGTGTGCCCCTTACAGACCCCCTAGGAATGGGGTGAGGTCCACAGTATATACTGTATATACTGTCTGACAGTATATACACTATATACCGTATACTGTAAGTGTAGTTTATCTGTGTTGCAATTAAGAACAAATTCATGTTAACATTGTTGCTTTTAACAGCTATCCACGCACTGCAAGTTAGGAAATGCAGCTATATTAATTTCAGATTTGTTATATTAACCAAAACATACTCACTTTTGGAAAATACCCTGGGTAATCTTGATGTAAATCTTCTTCTTCTGCATATTTCCTCTTAAAGTAGGCTACTTTCGACGTTGTTAAGGTATTTGTCAATACTTGGCTTCAATATGCAAACAAGAAGGATTCGTCATTATTTTAGCAGCCCAACAACTTCATGACACTGTAGCATTTTGCAATGACTGCCTTCAAATCACAAGCCATTTTATTTGCGTTGATTTGAATGTTAGAAGGGATTGGTTCTAATATTAAGAGATTGGGTTGGGTTGCAAGCAACCAGAACTATTTGTGAATATCCTCAGGCAATAACTTTATTGTTTATACCTAAGGTATGTTACAAGAATCTCACCCAGCTGCTTGCTTTCCTCTGGGAACGACTAGATAAGGCTTCATGAATTTGGGGGGAGATCAACATATGCCATTTGAGACTGCAAAACAACAACTTCAAACTAGTCCCTTGCTTGACCCCTCCCTCCAGCCTATATGGCAATTCCCCAGCGGCTTGAAATCGTTAAAATGCATACAATATATTATAAAAAGGTTAAGAAAGTTTATTAAAAGTTCATTAAAAAGGAAAGTATAACATGGTGCCCAACTTTACATGTGGTCCCTAAGCAATTATTTGTATTTTGTTTTCAGAGAAAAGGGAAATCTAAGGCTCTTAAAGGATTTCCAGGCCAATTAAAGACAGACTATACTAATAGACACAGATAAACCCACAGATACTATTCAAGCAATCCAGCAGTTGATGTATAAGAGGGTAGATCTCTCCCTGGTTCTTGGTGAAGGCAGGAGTGCAGTTTTCCAACTGACTGTTGGTTCTTTATACAGTCTCAGAGCAACAGGAGCTATAATTCACATGCTCGAAATCATTTATGAGCACTGCACCAAAACTACATGAGCTGCTCACGTACATTTGTATTTATACACTATCTGCTGAACCTAAGGCACTGAGGAAGTCCTAAAAGGTTCTCGCTTTTCACGGTACAAGTTTGTTGCTAAACCAGAGTGATGGATTCATGAGCTGTTTGTCCTTAGTACTTATTTTCTACTTTTAACAGTCTAATTTAATTATTTTAATTGCTTTTAACTTTTGTAATGAATGTTTCTTATATTGACTGTGAACCGCCCTGAGTCCTGCAAAGGAGAAGGGCGGGATATAAATTAAATAAAATTAAATTAAAATACGCTAAATAAATAAATTGCCATTTGATGGGATCAAGGAAGCGGGCCTTTCTGTGGCAGCCCTGCCCTATGGAACACTTTGCCTCCTGAAGTTTGGCAGGCCTCTACTCTCCCAGCCTTCCAAAAAGCTTTGAAGACCTGGATAGGATAACTGCTAGGATAAGAAACTATATGACTTGGCACCAAGTTTTTGTTTTTATTGTGTTCAATTCTGTAGTTTTATTATAGTTTTTATGTTTGGGGTTTTTTTTTTACTTTTGGGTGTGAGTGGCCAAGAGTTGGTTACAAGGGGACTGCTATATAAATATTTCAAATAAATAAACAGAAGACAAAGACAGGTGTTATCAGATGATGAGAATGAACTGTGTTTATACAGCTGAACCATGTCTTGTTGAAGTCACCCAACTGAACCACAAACTAGAAAATAGCAGTTTAATTTAGTAAGCTGTTTAACCCAGCCAAAATATTGCTTATCTGTCTAAATAGAGAGAACAATTTTGTTCTTTCAGATACTTCTCTCCTAACAAATGACTGGTGTTGTCATCCATGCTTGAAAAATTCTGTGAAAGGGAAATTCATTTAATATGATAGTTTGTACATGTGCTGCCTCATGTAAACCCAGAAGGAAGATGGAAGTATTGTAAGTGAAAGTTTAACAGCAATGAAATGAAAAGGAAAACAAAAATCCACTTTCCAAATGCTCCTAAAGGAAGTAGATACTGGGGCATATTTTCTCAAAAACTAGTATTATTTCTTAGTGGGATGTTTACATAATTCCAATAGTAGATTGATTATGGTGGACTATAAATCTGATTTAAAAAAACAGGCTTAAAATAACTACATAATTTATCTGCATATAACATTTATTTATATATACATACATACATACATACATACATACATACATACATACATACATACATTGCAAAAACAATATAATCTGAAAGTAATAATTAGTATGCCTGAATGCAATTGAACTTTTAAACTCTTGGAACAGAGGCAGGACTAATGTAATGTTTTAGAATTAATCATGAACATTAAAGCATGCTATTTTTAATTACAGATAAATACTAAACAAAAGATCTAGCTAGAAAACAACCCCTACTGTGATCTTGGTTTATCTCAGAAGTATATACAGGGTTAGTCTTAATTTGTACTGGGCTAAGTGGGGGCAAACAGGAAATCCCAACGTTTCAATCTGGGAAGCCCAAGAGATTTATGGATGAAGGCAATGACAAGAAAATCATACAATTTGTCAAGAAAATTATATGGAGACATCCACAAAGCCTCTAGGAGCTTCCTTGACTAGAAGGAAACTTTTAAACAGCATAGCGATAGTGTTAGATTCAGCAGCTCTTTCCCCTATAATTTATATATATATATAAATATCCTATATTTATATATAGGATATATATATCCTAGTGTGTTTGAGTACCTTTTCTAAAACCTGTAACTGCAAAAATCACCAGGGAACATTTCCCACTGTGATTGGCAAGACATACCGCTACTTATAATAGACTGAATGGAGATCAGATTCCTATTAAAAGTGAATCAGCTAATGAATAGCTGGTAAACATTTGACATGCTGATTTTTGCGATTCTTTCATCTATATAACCATTTGTCTTGGGCCTTTCCATCCCCACTCCCCTTAAATTAAACTTTTTTTAATTTAACTGCTTTCATCTCACATATCCTAGGGTAAGCTGTTGTTGCTGGGCAGCCTGTGAAATGTGGGGGCCAACCCTGTGCCCATGAAGCAGTGGTAGCAGTATAATGGGCTAACCAAGCTGGAAGAGAGGGGAGAATTCTGCCCCCACCCCCCAGTTGCAGTAGAGAGGAAATGAAAAGTCAAATAACTTGGGAATGACTCTCAGTCTAGACGGAGTGCTTGGCAGGGTCACCTGTGACTCAAAAGTGTCTGGAGAAATAAGGAATGGCAGAGAATATTAATGGAAAGGGGGGTGGGGGTAGGGAGAAAGGGAACATTCCAGTCAGGAATTCCATGAGGAGCAAGATCCTAAGGAATCAACAGGCGAAGGGTCACTAAAAGGGAAAAAAAATCAGAATGATGCCTTTCACAAACAACATTCTCTCCTA